>NIVC01001879.1:184014-226139 GCA_002269645.1 Macrostomum lignano | reverse complement strand
ATTCAGTAGAGAGTAGAGATTGGGTGAGATTCAGTAGAAATTAGGTGAGATTTCAGTATGGATTAGGTGAGATTCAGTATAGATCGGGTGAGATTCAGTAGAGATTGGTTGAGATTCACTTGAGATTTGGTGAGATTCAGTAGACATTGGGTGAGATTCAGTAGAGATTGGGTGAGATTCAGTAAAGATTTGGTGAGATTCAGTAGACATTGGGTGAGATTCAATAGAGATTGGTTGAGATTCACTTGAGATTTGGTGAGATTAAGTAGATATTGGGTGAGATTCAGTAAAGATTGGGTGAGATTCAGTGGGTGAGATTCAGTAAAGATGAGAGAATAGACACTGTGCCACAAAAGCAGCAATTCTGTGGTTTGGTAGCTCGTAATCGACCAGTAGGTGAAGGAATACGAGATTGCAGGTATATTTGAATTAGTAAAACCAGGTGAGCAACTTTGTGATTGCAACAGCAAACGGAAACAAAAATATTTCATTGACGGTTGATTGCATCTTCCGAATAAACAAGCATATGCATATCGCGTATTTACAATTTTGGGCCAATGCATATTGTGCATTGCAACAATCAAATCATATTATTGTCGTGATATAAGTAGTATCGCTCGCTTAAGGGCACCACTACCAAATCAAAGATTCTTTGATCCGCGGTAAGATACGATACCGCGGAGATTTATAATATAAACCTCTCCATTATTAATCTTTCGGACATTGAAAAGATCTGATGATTACTCAACTAAGGACGAGCCGAACTATCAATCAATCAATTAACCAATCAACTAATCAATCAATCAATCAATTAACCAATCAACTAATCAATCAATCAACCAATCAATCAGTCAATCAATTAATCAATCAATCAATCAGTCAATCAACCAATCAATCAATCAATCAATCAATCAATCAATCAATCAATCAATCAATCAATCAATCAATCAATCAATCAGCCAATCAATCAGCCAATCAATCAGCCAATCAATCAATCAATCAATCAATCAGCCAATCAATCAATAAATCAATCAATCAATCAATCAGCCAATCAATCAATCAATCAATCAATCAGCCAATCAATCAATCAATCAATCAACCAATCAATCAATCAATCAATCAATCAATCAATCAGCCAATCAATCAATCAATCAATCAATCAATCAATCAATCAATCAATCAGCCAATCAATCAATCAATCAATCAACCAATCAATCAATAAATCAATCAACCAATCAATCAATCAATCAATAGAAACTGGAGCTCCTTGGCGGCTGTCCCAGATCAATGAGGAAGTGGGTGTACAGCGGTCTGCTCTCGCTGGCCACCAGGCTGTAGCTGAGGCTGTTCAGGCCGTCAAGCCGGTACCGCTTGGAGCTCAGGTAGAGCAGTTTGTACCTGACTTCGTTGAGAATTTCTTTGCGAGCCTGATGGCGAATCATGCGGTAACGCGCCAGGCGCGGATTCGGCCTGGTCACCAGGAGGCCCACGGACCGGATTCTGGAGAGATGAGGTTTCGATTCGATCATAAATTAACCTGCTTAAGCTGGCTTCCAAACGTATGAGATCTTTACAGCATTCAAATTAACTATTCAATTGCGCCAGAAGCAGAAGAATACTGAGAACTTTTCTGAGTGGGTTTGTTTTACTTTTTGATTTACTGCTATTGAAGTGCGACAAAATTCAGGATTCTAAGAAATAATCTTTGGGAAGATAATTCTGAGGGTGGTAACTTGACCTCCCCTGGATGCTTTAACAACTGACGAGTCACTTGACCCCTAGTAGATTTGAAGTTACCCCCTTCAACTTCAGATGGGGGTCACTTTGACCTCGCTGTCTTAGGCACAGAACTTTCCATGGGGGGTCGATTGACCTCCCTGCCTTAGGCACAAAATTTTCCTCGGGGGGTCAATTGACCTCCCTATCTTAGACACAAAACTTTCCAAGGTGTTCAATTGACCTCGCTGCCTCAGCCTCTGACACAAAATTTTCAACGGGAGGTCAATTGTCCTTCCCTGTCTTAGCCACAAAAACTTCCAACGGGGGTCAATTGACCTTCCCAAGGTTTTGCGAATGTGACCTCAAGGCAGAGGGACAGAAAGAGGATGTCGCTCACCTGGCCTCCATGTCGTCGTCCTCGCCGCCCCAGCCCCAGAACAGATTGGAGTAGCCGTTCACCTTCAGGAAGTGGCGGACCGGCATGGCCAGGACCCGCCCACCAGCTGCTTGTAGGGGAGACTGCAATTATGGTGGCGATGACGGGCGAGTGAGATTACCTGCTTAAATACCTACTGATATTGTCACTTAATGACTAACTGGGTCACCTGCTCTTCTAATTAGACTAATTGCGTCAACTGATCCCCTAATGAGACTAATTGGGTCACCTGATACCCTAATGAGACTAATTAAGTCACCTGATCCCTAATGAGACTAATTGGGTCACATGATCGCCTAATGAGACTAATTGGATCACCTGATACCCTAATGAGACTAATTAAGTCACCTGATCCCTAATGAGACTAATTAAGTCACCTGATCCCTAATGAGACTAATTAAATCACCTGATCCCTAATGAGACTAATTGGGTCACATGATCGCCTAATGAGACTAATTGGGTCACCTGATACCCTAATGAGACTAATTAAGTCAGCTGATCCCTAATGAGACTAATTAAATCACCTGATCCCTAATGAGACTAATTGGGTCACCTAATCGCCTAATGAGACTAATTGGATCACCTGATACCCTAATGAGACTAATTAAGTCACCTGATCCCTAATGAGACTAATTAAGTCACCTGATCTTCTAATGAGACTAATTGCGTCACCTGATACCCTAATGAGACTAATTTTGTCACCTGATCTTCTAATGAGACTAATTGTGTCACCTGATCTTCTAATGAGACTAATTGGGTCACCTGATCCCCTAATGAGACTAATTGGATCACATGATACCCTAATGAGACTAATTAGGTCACCAGATCTCCTAATGAAACTAATTGAGTCCCCTATTGAGACTAATTGGATCACCTGATCCCCTATTGAGACTAATTGGATCACCTGATCCCCTATTGAGACTAATTGGATCACCTGATCCCCTATTGAGACTAATTGGATCACCTGATCCCCTATTGAGACTAATTGGATCACCTGATCCCCTATTGAGACTAATTGGATCACCTGATCCCCTATTGAGACTAATTGGATCACCTGATCCCCTATTGAGACTAATTGGATCACCTGATCCCCTATTGAGACTAATTGGATCACCTGATCCCCTATTGAGACTAATTGGATCACCTGATCCCCTATTGAGACTAATTGGATCACCTGATCCCCTATTGAGACTAATTGGATCACCTGATCCCCTATTGAGACTAATTGGATCATCTGATCCCCCAGATCCCCAGCAATTGTCAGCGAATGGCAGCTCACGAGTAGCCGAACTTGTCAATGGACACACTGATGTGCCGGGGGTAGGCGGGGCAGTTGTACGGCACGAACGGATTCGTTGGCAGCAGGTCGACATCGTGAAACACGACGCAATCGAAGCGACGAAGCTGTCGAACGCTTTCTAAGAATGCCGCATTCATCAGTTTGGCCTTGTTGAACGTGGCGTTGCCGTACTGTTGGTGCGCGTAAAAGTGCATAAAAATAACCCTGGAGCTTGAGGTTATGTCTGTTCCTAAATTCCTATTTATTTTGAAACTTATTAGTAGGCTTTGGGTTAGTGTTCAGGAGTTAGGGTCACGGTTAGTCTTTTGGGTTATGGGTTGGTGTAGGGTTATGGTTAGGGTTAGGGTTATGACTAGGGTTATGGTTATAGTTAGGGTATGACTAGGGTTATGGTTATGGTTAGGGTTATGGTTATGGTTTGGGTTATGGTTAGGGTTATGTTTAGGGTTATGGTTAGGGTTATGGTTATGGTTTGGGTTATGGTTAGGGTTATGGTTAGGGTTATGGTTTGGGTTATGGTTTGGGTTATGGTTTGGGTTATGGTTAGGGTTATGGTTATGGTTTGGGTTATGGTTAGGGTTATGGTTAGGGTTATGGTTTGGGTTATGGTTTGGGTTATGGTTTGGGTTATGGTTAGGGTTATGGTTAGGGTTATGGTTAGGGTTATGGTTAGTGTTATGGTTTGGGTTATGGTTATGGTTATGGTTTGGGTTATGGTTATGGTTAGGGTTATGGTTATGGTTAGGGTTATGGTTATGGTTAGGGTTATGGTTATGGTTAGGGTTATGGTTATGGTTATGGTTTGGGTTATGGTTATGGTTAGGGTTAGGGTTAGGGTTATGGTTAGGGTTAGGGTTAGGGTTGGGGTTTTAACTTAACAGAGGTCTTTGAACAAGCCTAACGTTTTTATTTTCAAATAACTTTGAAGTCGGTAGAACAGGATGAGGATGCCAATTTGATGGGTTTTTAGCTAAACAGCTTGCACGAGCTACTTTAGAAGTAAAATGTTATTACAATTGTATTTTACTAATATGCAAGGAAAAAAACGCAAATTTTACTACTGTAGCGACTTCTGTTCTCCTTTAGTTCACCTTGCACTCTTTGTTGTTTACTCTCTCTCTCTCTCTCTCGTGCAATTAAGCCTTTCTCTCTCTCACCCTCTCTTCACTCTGATTGGTCCTCACTTCGTCCCTCTTTAGCCTCTCGTTCTCACTTCACCCTCCATTCTTTTGCGTAGCTAACCAACCCCCCTTTCTGCGTGCCTTTACCCCCCCCCCCCTGCGCCCCCATGATTCTAATCAGAATCAGAATCAGCTCAGCTCAGCTCAGCTCAGTTTCTGTGAGTGACCCATGATACTGTTGTGGGCTTCGCTCACTGACTCTACACTGACCCCTTCTGTCTTAATATTTTAGGTTTAGGAAGCTCAATTTAGATTAGTTAGTCTTGTTTATTTTATTGACAACTACTCAAAATATGAGTAGTAGATGAGTCACATCTACTACAAGACACAACAGAGAAAGGGATAGAGACACAACAGAGACACGGATTGGGACACAACAGAGACATGGATAGGGACACAACAGAGACAGGGATAGGGACACAACAGAGACACCGATAGGGACACAACAGAGACACGGATAGGGACACAACAGAGACAGGGATAGAGACACAACAGAGACACGGATAGGGACACAACAGAGACACGGATAGGGACACAACAGAGACACGGATAGGGACACAACAGAGACACGGATAGGGACACAACAGAGACAGGGATAGAGACACAACAGAGACACGGATAGGGACACAACAGAGACACGGATAGGGACACAACAGAGACAGGGATAGAGACACAACAGAGACAGGGATAGGGACACAACAGAGACAGGGATAGGGACACAACAGACACACGGATAGAGACACAACAGAGACAGGGATAGAGACACAACAGAGACACGGATAGGGACACAACAGAGACACGGATAGAGACACAACAGAGACACGGATAGGGACACAACAGAGACACGGATAGGGACACAACAGAGACACGGATAGGGACACAACAGAGACAGGGATAGGGACACAACAGACACGGATAGGGACACAACAGAGACACGGATAGGGACACAACAGAGACAGGGATAGGGACACAACAGAGACACGGATAGGGACACAACAGAGACACGGATAGGGACACAACAGAGACACGGATAGGGACACAACAGAGACATGGATAGGGACACAACAGAGACAGGGATAGGGACACAACAGAGACACCGATAGGGACACAACAGAGACACCGATAGGGACACAACAGAGACACGGATAGGGACACAACAGAGACACCGATAGGGACACAACAGAGACACGGATAGGGACACAACAGAGACACGGATAGGGACACAACAGAGACACGGATAGGGACACAACAGAGACATGGATAGGGACACAACAGAGACACGGATAGGGACACAACAGAGACACGGATAGGGACACAACAGAGACACGGATAGGGACACAACAGAGACACCGATAGGGACACAACAGAGACACGGATAGGGACACAACAGAGACACGGATAGGGACACAACAGAGACACGGATAGGGACACAACAGACACGGATAGGGACACAACAGAGACACGGATAGGGACACAACAGAGACACGGATAGGGACACAACAGAGACACGGATAGGGACACAACAGAGACAGGGATAGAGACACAACAGAGACAGGGATAGAGACACAACAGAGACACCGATAGGGACACAACAGAGACAGGGATAGAGACACAACAGAGACACCGATAGGGACACAACAGAGACACGGATAGGGACACAACAGAGACAGGGATAGAGACACAACAGAGACAGGGATAGGGACACAACAGAGACACGGATAGGGACACAACAGAGACACGGATAGGGACACAACAGAGACAGGGATAGAGACACAACAGAGACAGGGATAGGGACACAACAGAGACACGGATAGGGACACAACAGAGACAGGGATAGAGACACAACAGAGACAGGGATAGAGACACAACAGAGACAGGGATAGGGACACAACAGAGACACGGATAGGGACACAACAGAGACAGGGATAGGGACACAACAGAGACACGGATAGGGACACAACAGAGACAGGGATAGAGACACAACAGAGACAGGGATAGAGACACAACAGAGACAGGGATAGAGACACAACAGAGACAGGGATAGAGACACAACAGAGACAGGGATAGAGACACAACAGAGACAAAATATGAGTAGTAGATGAGGTGTTTGTTGCGAGTGGCACTCGTAACTATCTAGATATTCTAGTATTTGTGGGCCGTAGCTCTGTATTTCAATTTAAGCCTAATTGATTTTTCTAAGGGACAATGCGCTCAATACTAAATTTTGACTCTTTTTAATTAACTTCATAACAATGTGTCTGAACATATACAGAGTTAAATGGGCCAAAGAGCAACGCCTTCCACTATGCGAAGAGCATTTTGCCTTGAATAATTTATTATTTTATCTTAAGCATGCTTCACCCGCAGTAGCCGGGGGATCTTCATTAATATATGATAAAATTTCGGTCAGGCGAGCCAAGCGCAGAGGGCGGCAAGGGACTAAGGAGAGACGATGAAGTCTGAGAAAAATGTTTAGTAAATGATTAATGCTATGCGGTCCCGCTGCACCGCGTGGTGGGACATGAGGAATTTCACTCCAGTAAAAAATTGGAAGGGCTGCTGGCTCGGGGTTGAGAAAAAATAAGAAATTTCGGGGCGGAGTAAGCGCTGATGAAGGGGAGAGTGAGAGAGGAGCGGAGGCTGTGCGCCATGCTGCCAATGATTCAGCACTTTTTGAGGAGCCCAACTTTATGATGGTAAACTTGAGACAAGTGGTTAACTTGTGCTAGGAGTGCCGCGAGCAGAGTGACTGGCGGACTGGTAGAGAAAAACTTCTGATGGACGAGTGACAGCGGGAGTGACCTTTTTAGTGAGAGGAGTGACAGAGAGTGACTTTTCTAGTGAGAGGAGTGACTGAGAGAGTGACACTTCTACGAGAGGGGTGACAGAGAGAGTGACACTTCTAGAGAGAGGAAAGATTGTGAGAGTGACACTCCTAGAGAGAAGAGTGACTGTGAGAGTGACGCTCCTAGAGAGAAGAGTGACTGTGAGAGTGACACTCCTAGACAGAAGAGTGATTTGGGAGAGTGACACTCCTAGAGAGAAGAGTGACTGTGAGAGTGGCACTCCTAGAGAGAAGAGTGATTTGGGAGAGTGACACTCCTAGAGAGAAGAGTGACTGTGAGAGTGGCGCATTCAAACGGAGGTTTCAGAACTCCAGCATCGCACGAGCTTACTGGCTGCCTGTCAGTTGCAGAGCAGAGCGGAGTGGCGACTCTGAGTGACATGAAAAGATGTTGACTGACACAGCCGGAGCCGCAATGTAATCAAACATGGGGCGGGCTCCCTCCCAAGCTGAAAGCCGCTTTGCGGACTTGAGAAATTAGAGCCAGCCCTCCGCTGTGACCGCCTTTCTCAATTCGGAAGTTCGGAGCAGTCGATGGAATTTCATTAAGGCCGCTGGATCCCCGCGTTTGCCTCGAGGGGAGAAGGGGAAGCGAGGGAGCCCCAATTTGGGAAGGCGCTCTATTAGGAAGAATGGGGAAGAGACTCGTTGGGATGCGAGATCCCTTTCTACACGCTGGGAGTTTGAGAAACTGAGGCCGCACTTCCAGACCGGAAGTTCCAAGATGCGCGGAACTGAGGGCAACAACACATCCGCGTTAGAATAGGAGGCTGAGATCTTGATGAGGATGACCTCAGGCTCAGGGGCTGTTGCTAGGGCTCAACGGGGCGTGGTTTCTTAGAATTAGCAGGGTTTCAGGGCCTTTAGGGGTGAGGGTCCTTCAGAAGGATCAGGGTGGCTCAGGGTGTGGGTCTTTCAGCAGGATCAGGGAGGTTCAGCGAGAGGATCCTTCAGAAGGATCAGGGTGGCTCAGGGTGTGGGTCCTTCAGGGCAGGTCCAGGAGGTCAGGGAGTGTGGGTCCTTCAGCAGGATCAGGGGAGATCCAGAGGGTTCAGTGTTGTGGATCCTTCAGGGAAGGTCCAGGAGGCTCAGGTTATGTAGGTCTCCCAGAATGAATGCGACCGCAGCTCCCTGCACGCTAACCTAAGGAGTTCTCAGACCTTAAGACCGGATAGCCTAATTAGGCCTCACCTGCTCTCCAACCACAATGCTGTAGCAGAGCTGCTGCCGCTGCAGAATCGGGTGCAGGTAGCTCAGCAGAGCCGCCAGGTGCTGCTCCCGCTGCCTGTAGGGCACCAGGATGAGCACCGACTTGCCTGGCGAGCAGTCACTGGGAGCGTGATGACCGCCTGTGATGGGGTCGCTGGCCCAGGGGGAATCCAGTGCGACTCGGCGTCCCGGCTGCTGTTGCCACCTGGCAGAGAGAGTTGACAGATGGAGGGTCGCATAGGGGCTCGCTGGGATGGTCCATAAGTCATGTTGTTAGCGATTTCGGATTGTCCTCTCTCTACCCCCTCTGCCCTGTCCTCTCTACTCCATCCTCTATGTACACCATCCTCTCTCTACCCCATCCTCTCTCCACCCCATCCTCTCTCTACCCCATCCTCTCTCTACCCCATCCTCTCTCTACCCCATCCTCTCTCTACCCCATCCTCTCTCTACCCCATCCTCTATGTACACCATCCTCTCTCTACCCCATCCTCTCTCTACCCCATCCTCTCTCTACCCCATCCTCTCTCTACCCCATCCTCTATGTACACCATCCTCTCTCTACCCCATCCTCTCTCTACCCCATCCTCTCTCTACCCCATCCTCTCTCTACCCCATCCTCTCTCTACCCCATCCCCTCTCTACCCCATCCTCTCTCTACCCCATCCTCTCTCTACTCCATCCTCTATGTACACCATCCTCTCTCTACCCCATCCTCTCTCTACCCATCCTCTCTCTACCCCATCCTCTCTCTACCCCATCCCCTCTCTACCCCATCCTCTCTCTACCCCATCCTCTCTCTACCCCATCCTCTCTCTACCCCATCCTCTCTCTACCCCATCCTCTCTCTACCCCATCCTCTATGTACACCATCCTCTCTCTACCCCATCCTCTCTCTACCCCATCCTCTCTCTACCCCATCCTCTCTCTACCCCATCCTCTATGTACACCATCCTCTCTCTACCCCATCCTCTTTCTATCCCATCCTCTCTCTACCCCATCCTCTCTCTACCCCATCCTCTCTCTACCCCATCCTCTCTCTACCCCATCCTCTCTCTACCCCGTCCTTTCTACTTTCCTTACAAGATCCTTAAGGACATTTCTTTAATTCATCTTCCGCAGCCTTCCCGGATCTAAGCTTCATTCTTGCACTGAATCCACAGCAGTCGCGGACACACTACTCTGACCGAAGCTTCACAACCGAACAGCGAAATCCCCTCCGCTCTTTTTGCCGCAGAGACACTTTTTGCAGCTCTCCAGTTTGAAGTGGTGGTCCGTGGACCGGCGCCCCTACACAGACAGGAAGAGCTTCCAGGCATGCAGCACTGCGGGGTTCCTGGCCTCTCTCCAGTGCATCCATAAAGAATGAAACTGGAAGGGGGCAGTCAGGCTTTTGGGAGACAAACAGTCGGATAAACAGGCAGACAGACAGACGGACAGAGCGAGACACGGGTCAGTTTATGCTGCCAGGGTAACATCAAGTGCCCCCCCCATTCAGATCCCAGCCTCTCCCTTCGGCAGTTTGGACAGATAAAATTTCTCCATCAGAAGCCGCCCACCGTCCCCTGTTCGTCAGTATAGACCCGACAAAGCGGCCCAATGAATTTCTGGTCTGCCATCAGCTTGTGTTGTTGCAGGCCCAAAGCGCTGTTTTAGGATTGCCTGACACACGGCCCATCGAATTGCGCGCGCTCCATCTGACTCGAACTGCAGAGTTAATATTGCGAAGATGCGCTCGGCTCTGCGCAGAATTCGAAGGAGGTCTGGCGCTTGCCTGGCTGCCGCGAAGCGGCTTCCTTTGCCCCGCAGTGCACACCGAACTCCAGCGCTTTCCATAGAAACAGTCCGGTCTCTCTCGGGACCAGGCAGTTTCTGTTGAACGCCTTTCATCTCATCTGCATTTTTTCTTCTGTCTCCCGCTTTTCCTTCTCCGACTCGGCCCGTCTTGGCCCCGTGGGGATAACCGGAGTCTGAATCTTCCAGTGCGCTCTTCCTCCTCAGCTCGCATGATGGGTTCGTGTGAGCACTGGAGCGAGTCGGAATTGTGATTGATTGGAGCTGCCGGGGGCCGGGGTGCGTTTGTTTGCATTTGTTGTTTGCATTGTTTGCATCTATCTATCTATCTATCTATCTATCTATCTATCTATCTATCTGTCTATCTATCTATCTATCTATCTATCTATCTATCTATCTGTCTGTCTATCTGTCTATCTATCTGTCTGTCTATCTGTCTATCTATCTATCTATCTATCTATCTATCTATCTATATATCTATTTATCTATCTATCTATCTATCTATCTATCTATCTATCTATCTATCTATCTATCTATCTATCTATCTATCTATCTATCTATCTATCTATCTATCTATCTATCTATCTATCTATCTATCTATCTATCTATCTATCTATCTATCTATCTATCTATCTATCTATCTATCTATCTATCTATCTATCTATATATCTATTTATCTATCTATCTATCTATCTATCTATCTATCTATCTATCTATCTATCTATCTATCTATCTATCTATCTATCTATCTATCTATCTATCTATCTATCTATCTATCTATCTATCTATCTATCTATCTATCTATCTATCTATCTATCTATCTATCTATCGAAGGGGTCGTGCTTCGAGTCCTTTGATCGCGGACCAGCCGCATTTCCCGCTGCCGGCTCAGGTCAAGCGGCTCTCGGATCGCAACACTCGATTAAGCATCGATCCGCCCGCACCAGCTTGCTTCACTTCCCGGCTTGGCCTCCTCTTTTTTCAGAATCGGCCGGGGAGAGAAAGAGAGAGAGAGGGAGGGAGAGAGAGAGAGGCAGGTTTGGGAATTTTCGGCGGACAGGTTGAAGGTCGATTGAGTGACGATCCGTGAGTCCATTCGCACTAATGCGGTTTTCTAATATACTCATACAATTAAATAGAACTTTATTTAGCCTCTGCAGATCCTGATTGACTGTTTAATATATAGACTGACTGGGGAAATACACGAAGAAGCTGTGATTGGGACTGAAGTGAGGGGGAGAGAAAGGTAGCATATGAGATTGGGAAAGATGTATATTTTTGGGGCAGATATGAAGAGATAGACACAGAATGAGGTAGAAGCAGACAGGAATAGACGTGATAGAGACATAGATTGAGACATGGATAGGGACACAACAGAGAACAGGGATAGGGACACAACAGAGACAGGGATAGGGACACAACAGAGACAGGGATAGGGACACAACAGAGACATGGATAGGAACACAACAGAGACAGGGATAGGGACACAGCAGAGACAGGGATAGGGACACAACAGAGACAGGGATAGGGACACAACAGAGACAGGGATAGGGACACAACAGAGAAAGGGATAGGGACACAACAGAGACAGGGATAGGGACACAACAGAGACAGGGATAGGGACACAACAGAGACAGGGATAGGGACACAACAGAGACATGGATAGGAACACAACAGAGACAGGGATAGGGACACAGCAGAGACAGGGATAGGGACACAACAGAGACAGGGATAGGGACACAACAGAGACAGGGATAGGGACACAACAGAGACAGGGATAGGGACACAACATAGACAGGGATAGGGACACAACAGAGACAGGGATAGGGACACAACAGAGACAGGGATAGGGACACAACAGAGACAGGATAGAGACACAACAGAGACAGGGATAGAGACACAACAGAGACATGGATAGGGACACAACAGAGACAGGGATAGGGACATAGCAGAGACAGGGATAGGGACACAACAGAGACAGGGATAGAGACACAACAGAGACATGGATAGGGACACAACAGAGACAGGGATAGGGACACAGCAGAGACAGGGATAGGGACACAACAGAGACAGGGATAGAGACACAACAGAGACAGGGATAGGGACACAACAGAGACAGGGATAGGGACACAACAGAGACAGGGATAGAGACACAACAGAGACATGGATAGGGACACAACAGAGACAGGGATAGGGACACAACAGAGACATGGATAGAGACACAACAGAGACATGGATAGGGACACAACAGAGAAAGGGATAGGGACACAGCAGAGACAGGGATAGGGACACAACAGAGACAGGGATAGGGACACAACAGAGACAGGGATAGGGACACAACAGAGACAGGGATAGGGACACAGCAGAGACAGGGATAGGGACACAACAGAGACAGGGATAGGGACACAACAGAGACATGGATAGGGACACAACAGAGACAGGGATAGGGACACAACAGAGACATGGATAGGGACACAACAGAGACATGGATAGGGACACAACAGAGACAGGGATAGGGACACAACAGAGACAGGGATAGGGACACAACAGAGACAGGGATAGGGACACAACAGAGACATGGATAGGGACACAACAGAGACATGGATAGGGACACAACAGAGACAGGGATAGGGACACAACAGAGACAGGGGTAGGGACACAACAGAGACAGGGATAGGGACACAACAGAGACATGGATAGGGACACAACAGAGACAGGGATTGGGACACAACAGAGACAGGGATAGGGACACAGCAGAGACAGGGATAGGGACACAACAGAGACAGGGATAGGGACACAACAGAGACAGGGATAGGGACACAGAGGCAGCATGCGCTGATCAGCACCGACCATTAACTGGCTGAGGGAGTGCTCCTGCCGCGGAAGCAGAAGTGCACCAATTAATGAAATGATTATTTGCAGAAATTCTGCCCCCCCCCCTGAGAGCAGGGCTGAGCTGCTGGGGAAAGGGGGGGTTGCTGCAGCTGCTGAGCCGCCGAGCTAACTGGGATTTTCGGCAGGCCGCGGAGGCTGTGCGTGTGAGAATGGCTTCATCAATCTGGGGCAAAAATAAGTTTTCTCCTCTCTCCCTCGAGTGCCCGGCAGAACGCGACCCTTCAAGACACAGATTTCCACTTTCTGCACCCGGCTAGATGGGGCGCTATTAATCGAAGTTGCTCTCAGAACCACTGGTGACCCTAGCAATCTGGGCTTGGGTAACTCGTGCCTCCTTCGTTGAACTTCAATAAGGTCACTAATTTATCTGAGATTGACAATCAAAAACTGAAGGTGGGATTCAGGTTTCAAACCTTCTAGTACGGAATCCCACTGGTTATTGACTATTGAGATGCTGACTGAGAGGCCAGCAGCAGATATGACAGCCTTTCCGTTCTCACTTAAAGTTTAGAATAAATATAAGAAGCTGGAAGACTCTGGGGAATCTGGAGAGTCTGGGAGAGTCTGGGAGAGTCTGGGAGAGTCTGGGAGAGTCTGGGAGAGTCTGGGAGAGTCTGGGAGAGTCTGGGAGACTCTGAGAGAGTCTGGGAGAGTCTGGGAGAATCTGGGAGAGTCTGGGAGAATCAGGGAGAATCTGGGAGAATCTGGGAGAATCTGGGAGAATCAGGGAGAATCAGGGAGAATCTGGGAGAATCTGGGAGAATCTGGGAGAATCAGGGATAATCTGGGAGCTGGGAGTCTGGGAGAATCAGGGAGAATGACCTGTAGAAAAAACCCCTGAGCTCACAAAAGTACAGTTTGTCGGCCTCTACTCGATCGGGATGTGGGAGATTTTTAGCCATGGGGATTATCAAACTCTTGTGAGATCCCCAGTCTATTGGCTTGGCCATTCTGCTTTCCCAATTTTAAGTTAAAAAGGCTGCCGAGCTTCTATTTGAACTTTTTTGCTCAATTTTGGATCGGCCAAAGCCAGGGTGGATTAACAGCGTCAGTCCGAGCGCTGCAAGCGATGCAATCGATTGATTTCTGACCCGGCGAGACAGGATTGGATTCGAATTTCCAACCCGACTGGCTGTTCGATACAAATGTTGGCTAGAATTATAATTTTGGCTACATCTTCGGCTGGCTAAGACGGAACTTTACACAGCCATCTGCTTGTAGCCACTCCCTTCACTCCCTGCACTCCCTGCACTCCCTGCACTCCCTGCACTCCCTTCACTCCCTGCACTCCCTGCACTCCCTGCACTCCCTTCACTCCCTGCACTCCCTTCACTCCCTTCACTCCCTTCACTCCCTACACTCCCTTCACTCCCTTCACTCCCTTCACTCCCTTCACTCCCTGCACTCCCTGCACTCCCTTGCACTCCCTTCACTCCCTTCACTCCCTTCACTCCCTGCACTCCCTTCACTCCATTCACTCCCTGCACTCCCTGCACTCCTTTCACTCCCTTCACGTCCTTCACTCCCTTCAGTCCCTGCACTCCCTTCACTCCCTGCACTCCTTTCACTCCCTTCACTTCCTTCACTCCCTTCAGTCCCTGCACTCCCTTCACTCCCTGCACTCCCTGCACTCCCTTCACTCCCTTCACTCCCTGCACTCCCTGCACTCCCTGCACTCCCTTCACTCCCTGCACTCCCTTCACTCCCTGCACTCCCTTCACTCCCTTCACTCCCTGCACTCCCTGCACTCCCTGCACTCCCTTCACTCCCTGCACTCCCTTCACTCCCTTCACTCCCTTCACTCCCTTCACTCCCTACACTCCCTTCACTCCCTTCACTCCCTTCACTCCCTTCACTCCCTTCACTCCCTGCACTCCCTGCACTCCCTGCACTCCCTTCACTCCCTGCACTCCCTTCACTCCCTGCAATCCCTGCACTCTCTTCACTCCATTCACTCCCTGCACTCCCTGCACTCCCTTCACTTCCTTCACTCCCTTCAGTCCCTGCACTCCCTTCACTCCCTGCACTCCCTTCACTCCCTTCACTCCCTTCACTCCCTTCAGTCCCTGCACTCCCTTCACTCCCTGCACTCCCTGCACTCCCTGCACTCCCATCAATCCCTTCACTCCCTTCACTCACTTCACTCCCTGCACTCCCTGCACTCCCTTCACTCCCTTCACTCCCTGCACTCCCTGCACTCCCTGCACTCCCTTCACTCCCTTCACTCCCTGCACTCCCTTCACTCCCTGCACTCCCTTCACTCCCTGCACTCCCTTCACTCCCTTCACTCCCTTCACTCCCTGCACTCCCTACACTCCCTTCACTCCCTGCACTCCCTTCACTCCCTTCACTCCATTCACTCCCTGCACTCCCTGCACTCCCTGCACTCCCTGCACTCCCTTCACTCCCTGCACTCCCTTCACTCCCTTCACTCCATTCACTCCCTGCACTCCCTTCACTCCCTTCACTTCCTTCACTCCCTTCAGTCCCTGCACTCCCTTCACTCCCTGCACTCCCTTCACTCCCTGCACTCCCTGCACTCCCTTCACTCCCTGCACTCCCTTCATTCCCTTCACTCCCTTCACTCCCTTCACTCCCTGCACTCCCTACACTCCCTTCACTCCCTTCACTCCCTGCACTCCCTGCACTCCCTGCACTCCCTTCACTCCCTTCACTCCCTTCACTCCCTGCACTCCCTACACTCCCTTCACTCCCTGCACTCCCTTCACTCCCTTCACTCCCTTCACTCCCTTCACTCCCTTCACTCCCTGCACTCCCTACACTCCCTTCAGTCCCTGCACTCCCTTCACTCCCTGCACTCCCTTCACTCCCTGCACTCCCTTCACTCCCTTCAGTCCCTGCACTCCCTTCACTCCCTGCACTCCCTTCACTCCCTTCACTCCCTTCACTCCCTTCAGTCCCTGCACTCCCTTCACTCCCTGCACTCCCTTCATTCCCTTCACTCCCTTCACTCCCTTCACTCCCTGCACTCCCTACACTCCCTTCACTCCCTGCACTCCCTTCACTCCCTTCACTCCATTCACTCCCTGCACTCCCTGCACTCCCTTCACTCCCTGCACTCCCTTCACTCCCTTCACTCCCTGCACTCCCTTCACTCCCTGCACTCCCTTCACTCCCTGCACTCCCTTCACTCCCTGCACTCCCAGCCTCCCTGCCTCCATATGTAATAAAGCATAAAAGTATATTTTTAGTCAAGGGTTGCAACCGACTTCAAACAAAGAAAGGCCATTACCATTGGATCACGGAACCGACCAGAGGCCAACTTAAAATATTCTGCTGCCACTGCTGCTGCTGCTGACAGTCAATCAGCAAAAAGTGGGATTAAAATGTAGACGATAAATCGGAATTGGGGGGGGGGCAATTCTTAAAAGAGACACGACTCAAGCATTAGGGAGGGCCCGTTCCTCCCCTGGGTCCTCGCTCAATTTGTGCTGACTTCTCTCTCCAGTTCTCGCTTGGCAGACCGACAGGTTAACCAGGGACGCACTGTAGACCTGGACTGGAAGCAGGTCAGTGCACACCTAGAAATCCATGAACATCAGTAGGCCTGGACTGGAAACAACCCGCAGTTAATCCGAAATCTTTGCATCGAATTCCAGTGAACATGCTGTTGTTTTAAAGCTGCAGAAGCTTCTTTTATTATCCTTTTATCCAATTGATTTCTGCTTTAAATTCTACGATAATTTCGCGAGTTATGAGGAGTCTTCACCGTTGAAAGTATTTAGCCATCTGTGAATGATCTGCTTCCAGTCTGCTTCCAGTCTGCTTCTAGTCTTCTTCCAGTCTGCTTCCAGTCTGTTTTCATTCTGTTTCCAGCCTGCTTCCAGTCTGCTTCCAGTCTGCTTCCAGTCTGCTTCCAGTCTGCTTCTAGTCTTCTTCCAGTCTGCTTCCAGTCTGTTTTCATTCTGTTTCCAGCCTGCTTCCAGTCTGCTTCCAGTCTGCTTCCAGTCTGCTTCCAGTCTGCTTCCAGTCTGCTTCCAGTCTGCTTCCAGTCTGCTTCCAGTCTGCTTCCAGTCTGCTTCCAGTCTGTTTTCAGTCTGTTTCCAGTCTGCTTCCAGTCTGTTTTCAGTCTGTTTCCAGTCTGTTTTCAGTCTGTTTCCAGTCTGCTTCCAGTCTGTTTTCAGTCTGCTTCCAGTCTGTTTTCAGTCTGTTTCCAGTCTGCTTCCAGTCTGTTTTCAGTCTGTTTCCAGTCTGCTTCCAGTCTGTTTTCAGTCTGCTTCCAGTCTGTTTTTAGTCTGTTTCCAGTCTGCTTCCAGTCTGCTTCCAGTCTGTTTTCAGTCTGTTTCCAGTCTGCTTCCAGTCTGTTTTCAGTCTGCTTCCAGTCTGTTTCCAGCCTGCTTTCAGTCTGCTTCCAGTCTGCTTCCAGTCTGCTTCCAGTCTGCTCCCAGTCTGCTTCCAGTCTGCTTCCAGTCTGCTTCCAGTCTGCTTCCAGTCTGCTTCCAGTCTGTTTTCAGTCTGTTTCCAGTCTGCTTCCAGTCTGTTTTCAGTCTGCTTCCAGTCTGTTTTCAGTCTGTTTCCAGTCTGCTTCCAGTCTGTTTTCAGTCTGTTTCCAGTCTGCTTCCAGTCTGTTTTCAGTCTGCTTCCAGTCTGTTTTTAGTCTGTTTCCAGTCTGCTTCCAGTCTGCTTCCAGTCTGTTTTCAGTCTGTTTCCAGTCTGCTTCCAGTCTGTTTTCAGTCTGCTTCCAGTCTGTTTCCAGCCTGCTTCCAGTCTGCTTCCAGTCTGTTTTCAGTCTGTTTCCAGTCTGCTTCCAGTCTGTTTCCAGTCTGCTTCCAGTCTGTTTTCAGTCTGTTTCCAGTCTGCTTCCAGTCTGTTTTCAGTCTGCTTCCAGTCTGTTTTCAGTCTGTTTCCAGTCTGCTTCCAGTCTGTTTTCAGTCTGTTTCCAGTCTGCTTCCAATCTGTTTTCAGTCTGCTTCCAGTCTGTTTTTAGTCTGTTTCCAGTCTGCTTCCAGTCTGCTTCCAGTCTGTTTTCAGTCTGTTTCCAGTCTGCTTCCAGTCTGTTTTCAGTCTGCTTCCAGTCTGTTTCCAGCCTGCTTCCAGTCTGCTTCCAGTCTGTTTTCAGTCTGTTTCCAGTCTGCTTCCAGTCTGCTTCCAGTCTGTTTCCAGTCTGTTTCCAGTCTGCTTCCAGTCTGTTTTCAGTCTGCTTCCAGTCTGTTTTCAGTCTGTTTCCAGTCTGCTTCCAGTCTGTTTTCAGTCTGTTTCCAGTCTGCTTCCAGTCTGTTTTCAGTCTGCTTCCAGTCTGTTTTTAGTCTGTTTCCAGTCTGCTTCCAGTCTGTTTTCAGTCTGTTTCCAGTCTGCTTCCAGTCTGTTTTCAGTCTGCTTCCAGTCTGTTTTTAGTCTGTTTCCAGTCTGCTTCCAGTCTGCTTCCAGTCTGTTTTCAGTCTGTTTCCAGTCTGCTTCCAGTCTGTTTTCAGTCTGCTTCCAGTCTGTTTCCAGCCTGCTTCCAGTCTGCTTCCAGTCTGTTTTCAGTCTGTTTCCAGTCTGCTTCCAGTCTGCTTCCAGTCTGTTTTCAGTCTGTTTCCAGTCTGCTTCCAGTCTGTTTTCAGTCTGCTTCCAGTCTGTTTTCAGTCTGTTTCCAGTCTGCTTCCAGTCTGTTTTCAGTCTGTTTTCAGTCTGCTTCCAGTCTGTTTTCAGTCTGTTTCCAGTCTGCTTCCAGTCTGCTTCCAGTCTGCTTCCAGTCTGCTTCCAGTCTGCTCCCAGTGATGCCTTGGTTCTTCTTCAACAAAGCAGCAGTTCAACCGCGAGCCGACAATGACTAGTGACTTTTCCCGGACAGCATTTATAATTTCTAGTGCGATTTGGAGAAATTTTCATGCTCAAAGACTCTCCTTCCCCGTATCCAGGTAAACAGCACTGCGCCTAAACATTGTACTCATCATGCTCAACCTTAGTGATTAATTTGGCACTTTCTGTAGGTAAGCGTCGGGCAACTCTCTCACTTGCAAAATAACGAGAGAGAGAGAGAGAGAGAGAGAGTGAGAGAAAGGCAGAGCAGGCAGGGACGGTGCACTCTCGGATGCAATCAGGCTCGACACAAGGGCTGGGCGAGTGGAGGGAGAAGAGTCCTGTGGGCCAGGAGACGAGAGGAAGAGGAAGAGAGGTTAGATTTGCCTCCTCTTCAGCAGGTGAGAGGCGTCAACTGCACTGCATTGCGCATGTTGGTCCGGGAATTCTTCGTTTTCACAAATTTTTCGCCCAAGCATCGGGGGGGGGATTGGGTAAACAAAATGGGGAGCGTTGGGATGGCTTTCTTCTGTAATGTTTCTGGATAGGGCAGGAATACAGGTGGGCTGGCTTTGCAGTTTAATAAGCAAGAAAAAGAGCAATTTTTAGCAACGGGAAGACACAGAGATTTCTGGGAGAGTCTGGGAGAGTCTGGGAGAGTCTGGGAGAGTCTGGGAGAGTCTGGGAGAGTCTGGGAGAGTCTGGGAGAGTCTGGGAGAGTCTGGGAGAGTCTGGGAGAGGCTGGGAGAGTCTGGGAGAGTCTGGGAGAGTCTGGGAGAGGCTGGGAGAGTCTGGGAGAGTCTGGGAGAGGCTGGGAGAGGCTGGGAGAGTCTGGGAGAGTCTGGGAGAGTCTGGAAGAGTCTGGGAAAGTCTTGGAGAATCTGGGAGAGTCTGGGAGAGTCTGGGAGAGGCTGGGAGAATTGCTGAGAGAAAACAGTGTCCGCAAGATTTGCACTTTAAATTTTTCCTAGGCTACTGTACTAACCAGTGATTTTAACTTCCACCTAAAAATTACAATTTGCTGCGGCAGCTGCTTTTGCTGCTGCTGCTGCTGTTGCAGACTCTGCTGATGCACAGGACCGGGGTGAATGGGACAATTACCCCCCCCCCTGCCACGCTGGCCGTCACAGACTATCAGAATAACCGGGTGGGCATCACCACTCCTCTCTCTCTCCCTGTTAACGTAACATAAGAAGACATTTGCAACCTTAGGAGTTGCTGCGGCACAGGCAACCTGAGAGAGAGGTGGAGACGGCAGGGGGGGGGGTCGCGTCCCTTGCAGGCACGCATCCATCCATCCAGCCATTCACTTAGCGCCTGTGTGCAGCTTCCAAAGCATGCCATTGTGGCAAGGATGCTTTGACACCAATGGATAGAGAGAGAGAGAGAGAGAGAGAGAGAGAGAGAGAGAGAGAGAGAGAGAGAGAGAGAGAGAGAGAGAGAAGGAGTACAAGGAGCAGAAAATGTCCTCGCCAGCTAAAGAGCTCAGAAGAGGCGCCTGCAGCATTCAGTGGAGAAGGCGGAGACTGCTCCTACCCTCGTGCTGTCAGTCAGTGTTGAGATTTTAAAGTCAAGGTTACATTTTTGGAAGTTTGAAGACCTTTGTAATTCGAGATTCTGCAGTCCAGTGGTCCTTCAGGCCCTTCAATCCATGGGAATCTCAAAGGTCCTTGAAACCCTCCAGTCCATGGACATCTCCGCGGTCCTTGAAACCCTCCAGTCCATGGACATCTCCGCGTTCCTTGAAACGCTCCAGTCCATGGACATTTCAGCGGTCCTTGAAACCCTCCAGTCAATGGAAACCTCAGTGGTCCTTGAAACCCTCCAGTCAATGGAAACCTCAGCGGTCCTTGAAACCCTCCAGTCAATGGGAATCTCAGCG
Source organism: Macrostomum lignano (assembly GCA_002269645.1). Lineage (NCBI taxonomy): Eukaryota > Metazoa > Platyhelminthes > Macrostomidae > Macrostomum > Macrostomum lignano. The sequence goes on along the minus strand of NIVC01001879.1, from coordinate 205,136 downwards.
GTCCTTGAAACCCTCCAGTCAATGGAAACCTCAGTGGTCCTTGAAACCCTCCAGTCAATGGGAATCTCAACAGTCTTTGAAACCCCCAGTCCATGGACATCTCCGCGGTTCTTGAAACCCTCCAGTCCTGACCCGCTAGTAAAGAGGGAAATGCTAATCACAGTAAAAATCCCCACTGTTGATCTCAGCCTCCACTGTCCACCTCATCATTGATGATGCTGCTGAAGATTAAATATCTCAGGAAAAGTGCATCCAGCCAGTGCAGCTCAACTGCTTTACTCAACTCGTATAATATCTGCTGAGCTCAACTCAAATTGGACTCAGTTTTATTACCCTCGACGCCGGCATTTCTCCCCTGCTCTCTCCATTCCCTCCCGCACGCTGTATTGATCCCCAGCTAATATCGCTAGAGAGCCGCTGCGGATGGCATGCGTGTATTTTTGGGTTCTGCCATTTTTAACCCCGAGACAGCTGAAAGGCTTTGGTGAAGAATTCCCTTTTTTGTGCGCGACAGCAGCGGCGGCGGTTTGAGACAATGGGAGAGAGGCCAGGGAGGGGAGCTTGGCTGTGTGGGGGCGGCAGTTCGCGGCCCGACTGCGGGAGCCTCTTCAAAAAGCGATAGTTTCAGTCCCTTCAAGTGCGCTGGCTGCGTGGGTTGCAAAGAAGCAGTCGATAGTGAAACAGGAGAATAGGGCTGGGGTTGGCACATGGCAGGGGGCTGCTGGCATTGTTCCTGTGCGGACTGCTGCTACCGCTGGAGCTCTGCACAGAGCCGGGTAGAGACGCGGGAGATTAATCCTTAGGATTTGCTTGAAATTCTCGTGTTCCTCGGGATTGGCAGAGCTGGGAATTACAGGCTACTTAGGATTAATGGAGAACAACTGCTTATTTTATAGTCGGTTCGGATTTTATTCAGGCAAATCGCTTTCGGCACAAAAATTTCAATGGAAATTTATTAATATTCAAGATGGCTCAGGATTCAATTAATGAAATTCTCTAAATTGCCTCTCGAGAAACTCGTTTTTATAAAGCTGCGACTCCCAAATTAATTGCTGCTGACTTGGGATGAGGCAGGCAGACAGACAGACAGACAGACAGACAGACAGACAGACAGACAGACACACAGACACACAGACAGACAGACAGACAGACAGACAGACAGACACACAGACAGACAGACAGACAGACAGACAGACCGACATACCGACAGACAGACAGACAGACAGACAGACAGACAGACAGACAGACAGACAGACAGACAGACAGACAGACAGACAGACAGACAGACAGACAGACAGACAGACAGACAGACAGACAGACAGACAGACAGACAGACAGACAGACAGACAGACACACAGACAGACAGACAGACAGACAGACAGACAGACAGACAGACAGACACACAGACACACAGACAGACAGACAGACAGACAGACAGACACACAGACAGACAGACAGACAGACAGACAGACAGACAGACAGACAGACAGACAGACAGACAGACAGACAGACAGACAGACAGACAGACAGACAGACAGACAGACAGACAGACAGACAGCAACTCACGGTAAAACCAGCGCAGCAGCCGGGCGCTGGGGGCGGCAGGCGGCAGGCAGGCGGGCAGGTCAGGCGGAGTCGAAGCAGCCGCAGGGCCGCCCAGCTGGCGAATCTCCCTGGCCACTCGGTGCTGACCGGGCATTCGGCTGCAGCCGCCGCGGCTGACGTCGGCGCCGTGGATTCGCGCCAGCTCGTCGGCCAGCTGGGCGGTGAACCTCTCGACGGAGGGCACCGGCTGGTACACCAGCGCTCGCAGCTCCTCGTCCAGGGCGCGCAGGCACTGCAGCACCCGCTCAGGCCGCTGCTCCTCACCGCTGCCAAAGCCGACTTCGGCACCTCTGGGCGCCTCGCCGAGAAGCTGACGAGCCACGCCGCCGCCGACGCTACCGCCGCCGTCGGCGCCGGCCTCCAGAGACCGGGAGTCGGTCAGCAGCAGGGAGTTCCGCCGGCTGAGAGTCGCCCTGGCAACCAGCAGCTGGAACAGGATGAAGGTCGCGGAGCACAGCAGCAGCATCGCCACAAGGGCCGGCGCCGCTCCGCCGGACGGCCAGCGCAGCGCCGCCAGTTGAGTCGCGGCAGCAGCGGGCTGGCCGTGCTGATGCAGGTGAGGCTGCAGCCGCAGCAGCTTCCTGCTCCCCTTGCCAGCGTCGTCGCCGCAGGATCCGGCTGGCGACAGTCGGAGCGTCACCTCGCCGCCGCTGCCGCCTGCCTGGCGCACTGTTGTTGTTGGCGCCAGAGCGGCAGAAATCGCGGCGCCAGGGGAGCCGCTCGCGGAGGAAAAATGGCGCCTCCTCTGACAGCCGCCGCAGCCGCTGCCGCCTTGCCTCGAGGCTGCGTCTCGAGAGTCGCAAATGCCGCTGCCTCGGATGCTCCGCAGAAGATGCTCTCAGCTGGTGTCCGTGGCCGGGCCTCACAGCAGCTCCTCAGTGCCCAAGCGAGGCTCTTTTCACCGCCGCGCTGTGCTTTGTAGAGGTCGGACTGGCGGGCCAATGGGCCGCTGGCCAATCGGAACGGAGCTCTGGAGGTCCCGCACGAACAAAGCAGTGTTTGAGCCGGCTGGATGAGGCGTTTCGTGGGAATCTGCGTCAGCTGTTTCCAGCCGAAGGGGATCTGGGAGGAAACTGTGGCGGGTTTGAAGGTTCAGATAGAAGGACAATGGCTAGAAGGGACAGTTATCCCTATTTCGGTGTCACATAACCGAAATGTAGAGTTTTTTACCATTCGTAAACCGATACGATTGGGCAAATAGGAGAGTGCACATGGGGGAGCGGCGACAGGTGGGAGAGGATAGCGGCAGTGAAACTGAGAAAGATTGATGCGGCAGAGAGCAGGCAGGAGTGATTTGGGAGCCCTGGCAGTCTGTCTGTCTGTCTGTCTGTCTGTCTGTCTGTCTGTCTGTCTGTCTGTCTATCTGTCTATCTGTCTGTCTGTCTGTCTGTCTGTCTGTCTGTCTGTCTGTCTGTCTGTCTGTCTGTCTGTCTGTCTGTCTGTCTGTCTGTCTGTCTGTCTGTCTGTCTGTCTACTTTTTTGTCTACTTTTTTTGTCTACTTTTTTGTCTACTTTTGTCTACTTTTTACTGTCTACTTTTCAATGACGGCTTGTACTCGTCAAAGTAACTAATTTATATGCGAATTTTCAAGCCACAAATTCTACTATCATTTCTACTCTCAGTAGTATGTGCTTGTGGACTCAATTCCAGAATTTTCTTCTTAAAAAACCCGCAACAATCAAACTGCTGCTGCTTTGAGCAGTTTTTGCATCCCAGAATCCTGGCTTCATCACGAACGCGACCTCGCGCTTTCTTTGCAGTTTTTTCTCCCTCAGAATCGCCTGGCCTGGATTTTGCGCTCATTAAAATTCGAAACGGTAAAGAAGATCATATTTGTGAAATTGTACGTAGACTCAAACATCCATTGGACCTGCTGGACTTTTATTTCACTTCACAGGGTTCCAGGGCAAGACTCTAACAGAGAGCAGTTCTCAATATTCAAGTGCTTCACAGTATGTGCAATAGCTCGTAATTACATATTTCTTTTCATTTGATATTAATCCGCATATCTAGTGATTTGGGTGCTGGGTACAGGACTCAAGAAAGATGCAATACACTGTGCATTGTGTACAAGAACGGCATGTTAATAAAAAAGCAGCACAATCCCCAAACTTCACAATCCACAAAATTCACAATCCACAAGCTTCACAATCCACAAACTCCACAATCCACAAACTCCACAGTCCACAAGCTTCACAATCCACAAGCCTCACAATCCACAAACTTCACAGCCCACAAACTTCACAATCCACAAACTTCACAATCCAAAAAGTTCACAATCCACAAGCCTCACAATCCACAAACTCCACAGTCCAAAAACTTCACAATCCACAAGCTTCACAATCCACAAACTTCACAATCCCCAAACTTCACAATCCCCAAACTTCACAATTTACAAACTTCCCAATCCAAAAACTTCACAATTCACAAGCTTCACAATCCACAAACTTCACAATTCCCAAACTTCACAATCCCCAAACTTCACAATTTACAAACTTCCCAATCCAAAAGCTTCACAATCCACAAACTTCACAATCCCCAAACTTCACAATCCCCAAACTTCCAAATCCACAAACTTCACAATCCACAAACTTCACAATCCACAAACTTCACAATCCCCAAACTTCACAATCCACAAACTTCACAATCCCCAAACTTAACAATCCCCAAACTTTACAATCCACAAACTTCACAATCCACAAACTTCACAATTTACAAACTTCACAATCCCCAAACTTAACAATCCCCAAACTTTACAATCCACAAACTTCACAATCCACAAACTTCACAATTTACAAACTTCACAATCCCCAAACTTCACAATCCACAAACTCCACAGTCCAAAAACTTCACAATCCACAAGCTTCACAATCCACAAGCTTCACAATCCACAAACTTCACAATCCACAAACTTCCCAATCCCCAAACTTCACAATCCCCAAACTTCACAATCCACAAACTTCACAATCCACAAACTTCACAATCCACAAACTCCACAGTCCACAAAATTCACAATCCACAAACTTCAAAAACCACGAACTTCACAAGCCACAAGCCTCACAATCCACAAACTCCACAGTCCACAAAATTCACAATCCACAAACTTCAAAATCCACGAACTTCACAAGCCACAAGCCTCACAATCCACAAACTCCACAGTCCACAAAATTCACAATCCACAAACTTCACAATCCAAAAACTTGACAAGCCACAAACTTCACAATCCACGAACCTCCCAACCCGCCAGCTTCACAGTCTTTTAAAACCAGAAAAAGCTATAGAATACGTGTAAAGACAATGAAAATCTACAAGCCAAACAGTAAAAAATACGCAAGTTAAACAATAAGTTGACCACAACGCAGTGTCTCTAACTACTTAAAGCGTATCGTAGGGACTCAGCAACCGAAAAAAGTCGCAATTTGTGCTTTTTGTTAGCAAATGTTGTCCAGTGCAGTTTATAGCATTTGTCAGTGGGGTCAACTGGGATCTGTCAGGAACTGGGAAGTTGAAACTAACGACTACAGCTGATTAAAATTCGCAAATGAGGGGCACAAAACGCGGATACAGGTAACTGAACGACAAGGAGCACGCACAAGTCTCTTAATTTTAATAAGCGCCTAAAAACAGAAGAGAAATAATTAAACAAAAAATTCACGCTTTCCAAAAGTCACATGGCCGAACCTTTGGTGTACCTTGCAGCAAAACTGAGTCACTAGAAGTTCTTGGAATGATTTTTTGTAGAAGGGGACACAAAAGCTCGTGACACTTGGCGTACTTATCGAAGCTACAAGCCTACAACAAACAAAGTCATTTTACGAGCGTATTACTGATTTAATTTCTACTGTAAGTTCACAGATAGTTGTCCGATGAGTCACATGTTTGATGAGTGACATGTCCGATGAGTCACATGTTTGATGAGTGACATGTCCGATGAGTCACATGTTTGATGAGTGACATGTCCGATGAGTCACATGTCCGATGAGTCACATGTCCGATGAGTCACATGTTTGATGAGTGACATGTTTGATGAGTGACATGTCCGATGAGTCACATGTCCGATGAGTGACATGTCCGATGAGTCACATGCTTGATGAGTGACATGTCCGATGAGTCACATGTTTGATGAGTGACATGTTTGATGAGTGACATGTCCGATGAGTCACATGTCCGATGAGTCACATGTTTGATGAGTCACATGTTTGATGAGTGACATGTCCGATGAGTCACATGTCCGATGAGTCACATGTTTGATGAGTCACATGTTTGATGAGTGACATGTCCGATGAGTCACATGTCCGATGAGTCACATGTTTGATGAGTGACATGTCCGATGAGTCACATGTTTGATGAGTGACATGTCCGATGAGTCACATGTTTGATGAGTGACATGTCCGATGAGTCACATGTCCGATGAGTCACATGTTTGATGAGTGACATGTCCGATGAGTCACATGTCCGATGAGTCACATGTTTGATAAGTGACATGTCCGATGAGTGACATGTCCGATGTGTCACATGTTTGATGAGTGACATGTCTGATGAGTCCCATGTCCGATGAGTCACATGTCCGATGAGTCACAGCTGAGTTATGAGTCATAACTAAAGAATGATTTCGCCTCGATGAGCGAATGTTCAGACCAGTCACCTTGCTGGTGACGCTAGACAGATTTCTGATCAGCTCAGTCGATTCTGCTCAATCACGTGATGGTGAGCTCGGTGGCCGAGTCCTGATTAGAGATCTGCCTTCGGCAGTAGAACCGGTGCACTGGCGAGCAGTCCATTGATGAAGCTTCGCTCTCCAGGATTCTGCACAGCTCCTGCTGTCCGCAGGCGGCCACGCCGCTTGCCATGTCGTCTTCGACATCGATTTCGTCGTCATTGTCGTCGAAATTCTCGTCGCAACAGTCGGCAACGACGAGACATCGCTGGTGCCGAATAGCCGCGGCGGCGTCGCCAGAGACAGCGGCCGAGGTGGAGGCAGCCGCGGCAGCGACAGCAGCGGGAGCGCTACCCTCCCCAACTCTGACCAGGCGGGTGCCGTCGCCTCCACCACCGCTGAGTTCGCCTCCGCCGCCACCGCCGCCGCCGCCCACGCCGCCGCGGCCGCCGTCGCCGTTGCCACCACCGCCGCCGCCGCCGCCACGGCCCCCGCCTCCGCGGCTGCAGGACAGCGCAGGGGCGGCGCGCACTCGAAGTCGGAAAAACTGCCTGGCCTTGCGGCGGAACGGCGTGTAGCAGGCGAAGTAGATGAAGAAGTTGCAGAGAGAGTCCAGGTTGGCGGGCAGGTAACTCAGGAACATGAGCTGGAGGATCAGGGCGCGGTGCTCGGCGAAGTCGAACACGCCGTCGTGGCACATGGCCAGGTTGGTGATGCTGGTCATGGTGAAGAATGGGATCTCGAAGATGAGGAAGGCGCCGAGAAGGGTGAAGATTGTTTTTGTTACCGTGCGCTTGCGTCTCATCAGCGACTGGTTCGTCCTGTGGGATTCGAGAGTGAGGCTGAGCACTGCGACTCTGTGACTCTTCCTTGGGACTCTGCGACTCTTCCTTGGGACTCTGCGACTCTTCCTTAGGACTCTGCGACTCTTCCTTGGGACTCTGCGACTCTTCCTTAGGACTCTGCGACTCTTCCTTGGGACTCTGCGACTCTTCCTTAGGACTCTGCGACTCTTCCTTAGGACTCTGCGACTCTTCCTTAGGACTCTGCGACTCTTCCTTGGGACTCTGCGACTCTTCCTTAGGACTCTGCGACTCTAGGGATCCTACAACAGTGCAGAACTTTCTAGCTCTTCTCGCGACTCCTCAGTGGTCCTAAACTTATCCTTGGGACTCTGCGACTCTTCCTTGGGACTCTGCGACTCTTCCTTGGGACTCTGCGACTCTTCCTTGCGACTCTGCGACTCTTCCTTGGGACTCTGCGACTCTTCCTTGGGACTCTGCGACTCTTCCTTAGGACTCTGCGACTCTTCATTGGGACTCTGCGACTCTTCCTTGCGACTCTGCGACTCTTCCTTGGGACTCTGCGACTCTTCCTTGCGACTCTGCGACTCTTCCTTAGGACTCTGCGACTCTTCCTTGCGACTCTGCGACTCTTCCTTGGGACTCTGCGACTCTTCCTTGGGACTCTGCGACTCTTCCTTGGGACTCTGCGACTCTTCCTTAGGACTCTGCGACTCTTCCTTAGGACTCTGCGACTCTTCCTTGCGACTCTGCGACTCTTCCTTGGGACTCTGCGACTCTTCCTTGGGACTCTGCGACTCTTCCTTGGGACTCTGCGACTCTTCCTTGGGACTCTGCGAATCTTCCTTGGGACTCTGCGACTCTTCCTTGGGACTCTGCGAATCTTCCTTAGGACTCTGCGACTCTTCCTTGGGACTCTGCGACTCTTCCTTGGGACTCTGCGACTCTTCCTTGGGACTCTGCGACTCTTCCTTGGGACTCTGCGAATCTTCCTTGGGACTCTGCGACTCTAGGGATCCTACAACAGTGCAGAACTTTCTAGCTCTTCTCGCGACTCCTCAGTGGTCCTAAACTTATCCTTGGGACTCTGCGACTCTTCCTTGGGACTCTGCGACTCTTCCTTGGGACTCTGCGACTCTTCCTTGCGACTCTGCGACTCTTCCTTAGGACTCTGCGACTCTTCCTTGGGACTCTGCGACTCTTCCTTGGGACTCTGCGACTCTTCCTTGGGACTCTGCGACTCTTCCTTGGGACTCTGCGACTCTTCCTTAGGACTCTGCGACTCTTCCTTGGGACTCTGCGACTCTTCCTTGGGACTCTGCGACTCTTCCTTGGGACTCTGCGACTCTTCCTTAGGACTCTGCGACTCTTCCTTGGGACTCTGCGACTCTTCCTTAGGACTCTGCGACTCTAGGGATCCTACAACAGTGCAGAACTTTCTAGCTCTTCTCGCGACTCCTCAGTGGTCCTAAACTTATCCTTGGGACTCTGCGACTCTTCCTTGGGACTCTGCGACTCTTCCTTGGGACTCTGCGACTCTTCCTTGCGACTCTGCGACTCTTCCTTGGGACTCTGCGACTCTTCCTTGGGACTCTGCGACTCTTCCTTAGGACTCTGCGACTCTTCCTTGGGACTCTGCGACTCTTCCTTAGGACTCTGCGACTCTTCCTTGGGACTCTGCGACTCTTCCTTGGGACTCTGCGACTCTTCCTTAGGACTCTGCGACTCTTCCTTGGGACTCTGCGACTCTTCCTTAGGACTCTGCGACTCTTCCTTGGGACTCTGCGACTCTTCCTTGGGACTCTGCGACTCTTCCTTAGGACTCTGCGACTCTTCCTTGGGACTCTGCGACTCTTCCTTAGGACTCTGCGACTCTAGGGATCCTACAACAGTGCAGAACTTTCTAGCTCTTCTCGCGACTCCTCAGTGGTCCTAAACTTATCCTTGGGACTCTGCGACTCTTCCTTGCGACTCTGCGACTCTTCCTTGGGACTCTGCGACTCTTCCTTGCGACTCTGCGACTCTTCCTTAGGACTCTGCGACTCTTCCTTGCGACTCTGCGACTCTTCCTTGGGACTCTGCGACTCTTCCTTGGGACTCTGCGACTCTTCCTTGGGACTCTGCGACTCTTCCTTAGGACTCTGCGACTCTTCCTTAGGACTCTGCGACTCTTCCTTGCGACTCTGCGACTCTTCCTTGGGACTCTGCGACTCTTCCTTGGGACTCTGCGACTCTTCCTTAGGACTCTGCGACTCTTCCTTGGGACTCTGCGACTCTTCCTTAGGACTCTGCGACTCTTCCTTGGGACTCTGCGACTCTTCCTTAGGACTCTGCGACTCTTCCTTGGGACTCTGCGACTCTTCCTTAGGACTCTGCGACTCTTCCTTGGGACTCTGCGACTCTTCCTTAGGACTCTGCGACTCTAGGGATCCTACAACAGTGCAGAACTTTCTAGCTCTTCTCGCGACTCCTCAGTGGTCCTAAACTTATCCTTGGGACTCTGCGACTCTTCCTTGGGACTCTGCGACTCTTCCTTGCGACTCTGCGACTCTTCCTTAGGACTCTGCGACTCTTCCTTGCGACTCTGCGACTCTTCCTTGGGACTCTGCGACTCTTCCTTGGGACTCTGCGACTCTTCCTTGGGACTCTGCGACTCTTCCTTGGGACTCTGCGACTCTTCCTTAGGACTCTGCGACTCTTCCTTGGGACTCTGCGACTCTTCCTTGGGACTCTGCGACTCTTCCTTGGGACTCTGCGACTCTTCCTTAGGACTCTGCGACTCTTCCTTGGGACTCTGCGACTCTAGGGATCCTACAACAGTGCAGAACTTTCTAGCTCTTCTCGCGACTCCTCAGTGGTCCGAAACTTATCCTCGGGTCTCTGCAACCTCAATAACCTTAGGCTTCATCGGCCAGGACTCACTTGTGACCGCCCCGCAGCGGTTGTTTCGCACAGTTCGTAAAATGATGGTGATGATGGTGATGATGGTGATGGCCGTGGTGATAGTGGTAGTGAGCCACTGTGCGGTGGCAGTGGTGATAGTAGGCGGCCCGGTTCAGCGGAGGCGGCTGTTGATGCTGGTGCTGGTTGCCCAGGTGCAGGTGCCTGGGCAGACGGCCGCTCTTGATAATTGTCATGCAGCCGAAGCTGAGAATCACGATGAATGGCACCACGTTCGAGACGCAGCTATAGAAGGTGTAGTAGCGCGAGATTGCGCAAACATTCGCGAGGAAGTGCGGCGGCAAAATCAGCAGGCTGGCCACCGCCAGCGTGACGGCCAGGATTCCCAGGAAGGCGTTCCGGCCGTAGGCGTTGAACCGAGGACGCAACGGCTTGGCGACCGCGTCCCAGCGGGTGATGGCGATCAGGGCCACCCAGAAGTTTCGGACTGAAGGTGGGTGTTGAGTTGAGAAGCGCTGATTGGTCGGTGGGTGGCGGAGGATGGGGTGGTGGTGCTGGGGTGAGAGGCGCTGATTGATTGGTTTTGGGATGGTGGAGGATGGGGTGGTGGGTGCTGGGGTGAGAGGCGCTGATTGATTGGTTTTGGGATGGTGGAGGATGGGGTGGTGGGTGCTGGGGTGAGAAGCGCTGATTGATTGGTTTTGGGATGGTGGAGGATGGGGTGGTGGGTGCTGGGGTGAGAAGCGCTGATTGATTGGTTTTGGGATGGTGGAGGATGGGGTGGTGGGTGCTGGGGTGAGAGGCGCTGATTGATTGGTTTTGGGATGGCGGAGGATGGGGTGATGGGTGCTGGGGTGAGAGGCGCTGATTTATTGGTCAGTGAGCAATTTTATTAACCTTTCTATTTCTTCGCCATATCTTCAACACTTTAATTTTTCACACTCAATTCCAACACGAATTGAAAAGCGGACTACTCAATGTTTTGGTTTTCCCCGTAATTTTAAAGCCGAGTACTCGTAAATAAGGAACATGTAAGGGAAGTGTCTTAACTTTTTTAGACGAATCAATACAAGACCTGTCAGCAAAGCAGAATCCTTCCTGGCTTCCTTCCACACTCCCAGTCACAGGTACAATACAAAGCTTTTAACTCGAGGTCAAAAGCGGTCAAAACTTTGCCGCTATTCGCTCAGGAAGTCGCCTAAAGGGGGTTTATAATCCCTAGAAGCAAGCACAATTAAAAGTTCAGCCGTGGACCTGGGGAGCCCCGAGTTTGCCGGTATGGGAAATTCCTTTCTTTGTTAACCTCAGCGCGTCTCCGGGAATTTGAAAATGGGGAGAGCGGACTCAGGCGAACAATGATGAGGCCCCGAAGGCAGAGTTTGGGTGCTGCAGTCTGCACAATAGACCAGACAATGTGCAGCTTTACTGAGGCATTCCTTGCATGTAGACTGATTATTTATGAGCAGCCCTCCCATCTACTTAGGTGGCTTATCGCTCCATCGATAAATTTTTCCCAATTTGGCTGTAGATCCCTGCCTCCTTCGCTCGCGATAACTGCCCAGGTTTAGCAGCCTGCACTCTCCCCTCTATCCTCTCCCGTCTCTCATCTCCCATCTCCCCTTTCTCATCTCCCATCTCCCCTCTCTCATCTCCCATCTCCCCTCTCTCATCTCCCATCTCCCCTCTCTCATCTCCCATCTCCCCTCTCTCATCTCCCATCTCCCCTCTCTCATCTCCAATCTCCCCTCTCTCATATCCCCTCTCCCCTCTCTCATCTCCCATCTCCCCTCTCTCCTCTCCCATCTCCCCTCTCTCATCTCCAATCTCCCCTCTCTCATATCCCCTCTCCCCTCTCTCATCTCCCATCTCCCCTCTCTCCTCTCCCCTCTCCCCTCTCCCCTCTCTCATATCCCCTCTCCTCTCTCTCATCTCCTATCTCCCATTTTCCATCTCCCCTCTCTCATCTCCCCTCTCTTATCTCCCATTCCTCCTCTTTCATCCCCCTCTTCCCTCTTCCATCTTCCCACTCCCCTCTCCCCTCTCATACCAACCATCCGCTATCATTTCATGTCCCTTGTCACTTCTCTCGTCTGATCTCATTTGCTCTTTTCTCCTTTCCCCGCCTCATCACCAAAGCAGTTGGCCCATCTGATTAAGACAGAAACACACTTGCAATTTTTTTTCGCCTTAAATTTCTCTTTTTTCTCTAATTTTCCTTAAAAAGTTTTCTTTACTCAGCAAGATCAAAGGCCGGAACTGGCGCCTCGCGCTTAGAATTAAATTTGACTGATTACTCTTGGCAGAGTCAGACTTCCCAGTCCTCCCCCCAACTCGCATTGAGCCGATCCATTAGGCTTTAGAAATAATAGAGAATATATAGAAATGGAAACAGACTGGCAGACTGGCTGGTTAAACACTGACAGGCCCGGGCGGGGCATCGATCTTGCTCAGCCAACCTTGCTGTACAGATATTGCAGTCAGCCAGCAGCCACAGTCCTGTGTCATTCGGGGGTAACCAGCAGCTCATTCAATATTTGTTCTGGTGCAAAACTGCATGGGAGGTGAGGCTGGTAGCCCGGTATCCTCTCGCCCCCCTTGTTCTCCATCATCTCCATTGCAGCTATGCAGAATTTTGTGCCTAAAAGCCCAAGGTTGGTCTGAGAGCCTGTTTTGCATTGAGTGCTAGCAGAAGGTAATTTTTGTAGATCGTGTCTACTGCAGAAGTAAGATTGAGGCTCCGAAAGAGCCAGTCGCTTCTATATATTTAACGAGCGCCGTACGCAAGCAACAAAGACCCTCGAGGGTCTCTCATACATGTACGCAAATCAAAGGGGGAAAGGAAAGGAAGGAAGGAACAGCAAGCAAGCAATGGGTGACGCATCGCGATAATGAACATTCCTACCCCACTTCCCCCAACCCCCTCTCACACAACAACACACTACACTGTACGTCATCACACCCTTTCCCACTAAGATCTTGTTCACGGAAGGTGTCATCAAAAAAGCAAAACAAGCGATCATCAGTTGCAATCAGTCAATTGTAGGTCAGCCTCTCCGGCTTGAATCGCAGCCTGGCCGATCTCCGTGGCACCGCCCACTCCTCGGAAGCTGCTTCAGGACCAGCATCAGCAACGCCCGTCTCTGCTGCCGGGGTCTCAGGCAACTCTGCGGTTGCGAGAGGTCGATGGTTGCCTCCTCCGGGCAGCGGCAGGATGGCGGCAGACTCGCAGGCTGCGGAGATATCAAAGGGGGCCGCCGGCACAATGGGCGCCGCAGGCTTGCGTACCTGATCGACGTGTCGGTGGGCGCCGCGACCGTCGTCAAAACGGCACTCAAGGGACGTCGTGCCAGCACTAACCGTTACGGTAGCCGGCTTCCAACGGCCTCCATTGGCGAAGTCCTTCGCCAGCACGGCATCGCCGACCTCGACCCGACGATCGTGCGCATGGATGTCGTACTGCTGTTTCTGCAGCGCTTGCTGCTGCTGTACTCGTGCTGGCAGATCCGGTCGAACGCGATCCAGGAGCGAGTGCAGCCTCCGACCCATCAGTAATTCACAGGGAGGGGTCCCCGTCGTTGCATGAGGTGTCACACGGTAGGTCAGCAGAAACCGCGCCACTCGCTCGTCCAAGGAGCCGCTTTTCTGCTTTGCCAGTGACCTCTTGACCGTATGGACGGTCCTCTCTGCTTGCCCATTGGACGCCGGGTGGTAGGGCGCTGTCCGCACATCCCTGATGCCGTTCTTCGCCAGGAACGCCTCCATCTCCTCGCTCACGAGGTTCGGTCCGTTGTCTGATACGATGATGTCCGGCAGCCCGTGCGTGGCGAAGCTTTGGTGCAGTCTCTGGATGGTCGCGGCCGAGGAGGTCGCCGTCATCACATGGACATCCATCCACTTGGAGTGCGCGTCAACGATGACTAGCAAGCATCTTGCCCTCCACCGGACCAGCGAAGTCGATGTGAAGGCGCGACCAGGGCCGGTCCGGCCAAGCCCAAGGCTGCAGCGGTACAGGTGCAGGCGTCTTCTGCAGCTCCTGGCAGTCGGGGCAGGCGCTGACGAGCTGCTCAATTTCGGCATCTAGCCCAGGCCACCGGAAGAAACTGCGGGCTAGCGCCTTCATCCTCGAGGCGCCCTGGTGTCCCTGATGCAGACAGTGCAACAGCGCCTCCCGACCGGCCGATGGCACCACAATTCGACTGCCCCACATCAGGCAGCCGTCTTCCACGCCCAGCTGCTCCGCACGCGACCGGTACGGCTGCAGCTCCGGAGGCGGTCTCGCCGGCCACTGGCCGGACTCGACTGATCGCAGCACCTTGGATAGCACAGGGTCCGTCCTTGTCCATGCTCGAATGTGCCGTGCTGTCACCGGGCCTTCGTCCAGCATGTCCATGATCAGCACGACATCCGCTGGCACCAGCGAATCCTTCGGCCTCTCTGGCAGCGGAAGACGGCTGAGAGCATCCGCACGCAGCAGCGACCTGCCCGCCCTGTGCACCATGGAGCAGCTGTAGGCGGCCAGGGTGAGCGCCCACCGCTGGATTCTGCTGGAAGCCATGGCGGGAATCGGCTTCGACTCATGCAGCAGCCCCAACAGCGGCTTGTGATCGCTGATCAGTGTGAACTGCCGGCCGTATAGATACGTGTGAAACTTCTTCACTCCGAACACCACCGCCAAAGCCTCCTTTTCCAGCTGGGAGTACTTAGCCTCGGCTTCGTGCAGTGAGCGCGAGGCAAAGGCGATTGGTCTGTCGATACCGTCGATTCGATGACTGATGACCACGCCTAAGCCGTATGGAGAAGCGTCGCACTCCAGCACTAGCGGCTGCCGCTCATCGAAATGTGCGAGCACTGGCGCCCTGCTGAGCAGCTCCTTGCTCTTACGGAAGGCAGCATCCTGTGCGGTGCCCCAGCGCCAGCCAGCGTCCCGGTTCAGTAGACGATGCAGTGGGGCCAGCTCGGTGGCCAGGTTCGGCAGGAATTTTCCGTAGTAGTTGACCAACCCCAGGAAGCTGCGGAGCTGAGTCTCGTCCTTGGGCGTTGGCGCATCCACGATGGCCCGCACCTTCTCTGGCAGCGGGTG
Organism: Macrostomum lignano; assembly: GCA_002269645.1. Taxonomy (NCBI): domain Eukaryota; kingdom Metazoa; phylum Platyhelminthes; family Macrostomidae; genus Macrostomum; species Macrostomum lignano. The sequence continues at coordinate 190,089 of NIVC01001879.1, read as the reverse complement.
CAAGCCGGCGGCATCGATTCGGTGTCCCAGATAACTCACGCTCTCCTGCATAAAGCTGCACTTGTTCGGTCCGCACTTCAGGCCACTCTGCTGCAGGCGCTGTAGAACCAGCTCTAGTGAACGCAGGTGGCTCTCGTCGTCGCTCCCGGTGATGATGAGGTCATCAATGAAGCAGGCGACATGCGGAATGGCCTGCAGCAGGCTATCCATGAGCCGCTGAAAAATTCCGGCTGCAGGCGCTACGCCAAACGGAAGCCGGGTGTAGCGCAGCTGCCCTTTGGACGTGTTTATGGTGCAGATCTGCTGAGAGGCCTCGTCCAGGGGCATTCGCGAATACGCCTGTGAGAGAGAGGTCGAGCTTCGTGAACTTCTGCCCTCCGGCCAGCTTAGCGAATAGCTCGTCAATCCGAGGCAGCGGATACTTTTCCGGTTCCACGTCGAGATTCACCGTCTGCTTGAAGTCGGCACAGATGCGAACGGATCCATTGGCCTTCAGCACCAGAACAATAGGCGATGCATAGTCAGAGCTACTCACGGGCTTGAGCACACCTTGCTCAATCTCCTTGTCCAGGTGTGCCTCAACCTTGGCCTTCAGCGCGTAAGGCACGTTGCGGGCCTTTAAAAAGCGAGGCCGGGCCCCGTCCTTCAGTCGCAACTGCACCGGCCGCCCTGTATACTGGCCGAGTCCGGACTCGAACACACCGGAATACTGCTTCAGCAGGTCGCGGATCTTAGGATGCTCACCGCTCTGGTGCAACTGCATCTGCTTGATCTCGCGCCAGTCCAGGGGCAGATCGGCCAGCCAGTCTCGGCCAATTAGATCTGAACCGGAGCCATCTACCCCGAGCAGTGGCAGGACCTTGGCAGCCTCCTCGGCGCGCACGCGAACGCGGATCCTGCCCAGCACGGGGACCGGCTCGCCAGAGTACGTTCGTAGCATCGTGCCAGCAGGCTCGAGCTTGGGCCGCTCCAGCAGCAGTGAGCGATAGGTCCTGGCAGAGATTAGCGAAACTGACGCACCTGTGTCAATCTCCATACGGACGGGTATATCGTCAATTGTAACCGTCGTCTCAATAGGAGGGACCTTGCCCTTCCGCTCGGCCATCACGTCTAGGGAGTGCGTCTCTTCCATCTCCGACCCGACTTCGCGCACCGCCGCCTGGCTCTCGCGTCGACCACTGGCTGCCTGGGACTTGCATGCAGCTGCCCCAGCTTGGAGCAGTTGAAGCATTTCTTGCTCAAGAAGGGACACTTGGCGGCCAGATGCCGCTGTGAGAGACATCGGAAACAGCGTCTGGCAGTTGCCGACTGCTGAACGACATGAACAGACTCTGGCTCGGTGCCCTTCATCACAAACTGAGTGCCCTCGGCGGCCGTAGTGAGGGCCTGCGCGGTTGATAGTGCCTTTGCTAGCGTCAGTTCCTTCTCAGCAAGGAGTTTCCGCTGGATTCCGTCATCGTTGATGCCCAGCACGAGCCTGTCCGTCAGCATTTCGTTCAGGTTGGTGAAATTGCAACCGTTTGCCAACTTGCGGAGGTCGGCCAAGAAGACGGCAATGGATTCACCAGGCTGACGGTGTCGAGTATAAAAGCGATGGCGCAAAACGATTTCTGGCGGCGTTGGGTCGAAGTGCTCCTTTAGTACTTTGCAGATGTCGGCATAAGACGTTCCAGCTGGCTTATTCGGCAACAGAAGGCTGCAGAGCAACTGATACGTTTGCTTGCCACACGTGCTGAGCAACACTGCTCTCTTTTTCTCATCTGCAATGTCGTTGGCAACAAAAAACTGCTCAATGCGCTCTTGATATTGCACCCAAGTTTCTGTCCCTTCTTCGAAGGGTCCGACGGAGCCAATTTGGTTCATACCTCGTCGCCACTTTTGTAGACCGTGTCTACTGCAGAAGTACGAGTAAGATTGAGGCTCCGAAAGAGCCAGTCGCTTCTATATATTTAGCGAGCACCGTACGCAAGCAACAAAGACCCTCGAGGGTCTCTCATACATGTACGCAAATCAAAGGGGGAAAGGAAAGGAAGGAAGGAACAGCAAGCAAGCAATGGGTGACGCATCGCGATAATGAACACTCCTACCCCACTTCCCCCAACCCCCTCTCACACAACAACACACTACACTGTACGTCATCACAGTAATGCTGTTCGATCACTCTGTACTGTACTATAGTTTTATAGATGGAAGCCATCGCAATGTGCTATTTGCTCTTATTAAATCATAGATTTCTCACATCTACTCTTTCCCTCTTGTCATTCCCAAATTCACTCGCATTGTAAGTCTCACCCGAATGTCACTCCCTACCTCACTCTTCCAATCTACAATGTAACTCATACTTTCACTCACAATTTCACTCTCAACGTCACTCTCAATCTTACTCTCTACCTCACTCCCCAAATCTAACTCATACTATTTTCACTCTCAATATCACTCTCAATGTCACTCTCAATATCCCACTCAATGTCACACTCATGGTCACTCTCACCAAAAATCGCCACAATCCGAGCGTCGCTAAACACGTCCAGCAGCTTAGGCGGCTCCTGACCAGCTCCGGCAGTGTCGCTGAAGCATATCACAGCCCGCACCGTCAGGGTGGCGACGGTGTACAGTGCCGACACGGCCTGCTGGCAGCACTCCACCACGGACAGGAAGTACAGCATGATGCGCATCCGGGATTGGTCTCGATTGGCTCGCAGGATGAGCACAGCCAGCAGGTTGGTGCAGAAGGCGGCGGCGTTGATGGCGAGGTCGGCGGCCAGGATGGGCACCACCGCGTTGTAGGCTGGGGTGCACATCATCGGGCTGGAGTTGCTGGCCGGCCTCGGCTGCTCGGTTGGCGATGACATCTTTTTGGGATTTGGGATCTGGGATTTGAGATCTGGGGTCGAGATTACTGGCGATTCTGCTTGTCGGGCGGCATCTCGGGCGGGTATTTAAGCCGCCTCTCGCCCCCCCCCCACGGTCTCACTCTCCGAGCTCGGCATCCAATGACGGCTTGAGCACTCGGCTGCAGGCCTATTGGAATGAATAACGGACGGAGGTCGCGAGTTCGATTCGCATCGAGATTCCGACTCGGCGAACTCAAACTCAGGGGGTCTTCAGTGTTCCGAAGCGGTAATCTCATAATTAGTGACAGGGAATTAGTGTAGAAGTGTTGTTCTCAAATATGGAATATTCTCAAGTAGGGAATTATCGGCTGAGGAATTTTGGGTAAGGAGAATTCTTGCCCAGGAAATTCTTGATAAGGGAATTCTATAGGATGGGGATTCTCGATAGGAGAATTATACATGTATATAAGAGGCTTCGCAAAAAGAGAATTTTATATAGAGAATCCTATACTAAGGGAATTCTATATAGTGGAATTCTATTCGAAGGAAACTCGCAATTAGAGAATCTTATATAGGGGAATTCTATACTAAGGGAATTCTATAGGGTAATTCAATACCAAGGGAATTATATCCAGAGGAATTCTATACTAAGGGAATTCTATGTAAGGGGAATCCAGAACTTTTAGTTAGAAGGTTCACCGTGAAAATTCTCCTCATGGGATTCTATGGGCAGGTGGAAGTGTCATCGAGTGAGGACACCCAGTACTGATTTGCTCAAAAGCTTATCATGAAACCGGCAGCTTCTGATGTGGGCTTGAATTTATTGATAGCGTAATTCTTGGGGCAATAATAATGAGACGGTCGCTAATGATGGGGCAGAGACAAGCAGAGATGTGGCGAAGTATCTGGGGCTTCTAATTACCCTCGCTATCTGCTTCAGACTCCCTCCGCATCTATGCATGCAGTTCCGAAAGACAGTCTCATTTCCAAGCTGACAGAAGCTGCGCGATCGAGATGGAGAGCGTGCACTATTAAGCCGGAGTATAGTGCACAAAAACTCCCATTGGGAAGTTTTAGTTCTGGGGTTGATGTAATTTCCCATTGACTATAAATGCTTATCTAAAAGTTCTATGTAGCATTTATGCTGGGAAATTTCTGACTGGAATGTTTAGGGGTCAAATTTGGACAACGCTCGATTGCACAATATATTGAGTCTGTACTGATGATTCTGAACTGATGATTCTGAACTGATGATTGTGAACTGATGATTCTGAACTGATGATTGTGAACTGATGATTCTGAACTGATGATTCTGAACTGATGATTCTGAACTGATGATTGTGAACTGATGATTCTGAACTGATGATTCTGAACTGATGATTCTGAACTGATGATTCTGAACTGATGATTCTGAACTGATGATTCTGAACTGATGATTCTGAACTGATGATTGTGAACTGATGATTGTGAACTGATGATTCTGAACTGATGATTCTGAACTGATGATTGTGAACTGATGATTCTGAACTGATGATTGTGAACTGATGATTCTGAACTGATGATTCTGAACTGATGATTCTGAACTGATGATTGTGAACTGATGATTCTGAACTGATGATTCTGAACTGATGATTCTGAACTGATGATTCTGAACTGATGATTCTGAACTGATGATTCTGAACTGATGATTCTGAATTGATGATTCTGAACTGATGATTCTGAACTGATGATTGTGAACTGATGATTCTGAACTGATGATTCTGAACTGATGATTCTGAACTGATGATTCTGAACTGATGATTGTGAACTGATGATTCTGAACTGATGATTGTGAACTGATGATTCTGAACTGAAGATTGTGAACTGATGATTCTGAACTGATGATTCTATACTGATGATTCTGAACTGGTGATTCTGAACTGATGATTCTGAACTGATGATTCTGAACTGATGATTCTGAACTGATGATTGTGAACTGATGATTCTGAACTGATGATTCTGAACTGATGATTCTGAACTGATGATTCTGAACTGATGATTGTGAACTGATGATTCTGAACTGATGATTCTGAACTGATGATTCTGAACTGATGATTCTGAACTGATGATTCTGTACTGATGATTCTGTACTGATGATTCTGAACTGATGATTGTGAACTGATGATTCTGAACTGATGATTCTGAACTGATGATTCTGAACTGATGATTGTGAACTGATGATTGTGAACTGATGATTGTGAACTGATGATTGTGAACTGATGATTGTGAACTGATGATTCTGAACTGATGATTGTGAACTGATGATTCTGAACTGATGATTGTGAACTGATGATTGTGAACTGATGATTCTGAACTGATGATTGTGAACTGATGATTCTGAACTGATGATTCTGAACTGATGATTCTGAACTGATGATTCTGAACTGATGATTCTGAACTGATGATTGTGAGCTGATGATTCTGAACTGATGATTCTGAACTGATGATTGTGAACTGATGATTCTGAACTGATGATTGTGAACTGATGATTCTGAACTGATGATTGTGAACTGATGATTCTGAACTGATGATTCTGAACTGATGATTCTGAACTGATGATTCTGAACTGATGATTGTGAACTGATGATTCTGAACTGATGATTCTGAACTGATGATTCTGTACTGATGATTCTGAACTGATGATTGTGAACTAATGATTCTGAACTGATGATTCTGAACTGATGATTCTGAACTGATGATTGTGAACTGATGATTGTGAACTGATGATTGTGAACTGATGATTGTGAACTGATGATTGTGAACTGATGATTGTGAACTGATGATTCTGAACTGATGATTGTGAACTGATGATTCTGAACTGATGATTGTGAACTGATGATTGTGAACTGATGATTGTGAACTGATGATTCTGAACTGATGATTGTGAACTGATGATTCTGAACTGATGATTGTGAACTGATGATTGTGAACTGATGATTGTGAACTGATGATTCTGAACTGATGATTGTGAACTGATGATTGTGAACTGATGATTCTGAACTGATGATTCTGAACTGATGATTGTGAACTGATGATTCTGAACTGATGATTGTGAACTGATGATTCTGAACTGATGATTCTGAACTGATGATTCTGAACTGATGATTGTGAACTGATGATTCTGAACTGATGATTCTGAACTGATGATTCTGAACTGATGATTCTGAACTGATGATTCTGAACTGATGATTCTGAACTGATG
>NIVC01001879.1:40000-181563 GCA_002269645.1 Macrostomum lignano | reverse complement strand
GAGCAGGTCAGTCTGATGCAAACATTGGATGCAGCACCCAGCTGAAGTGACTGACACGCATTGATGCAAAATTTGAATCAATTATATCCGTCATTTAGCCATCTACCTTGGCCGGTTCATTTAACCATTATTTGGAATCAGTAAATACTTGTGGCCTATGCAAATTTTTCCTAATGGAAAATTAGCAGTTGCAAGTAGATTATAACATGTTTTATCTGAGGCTGAATTCGCGAAATTCGCCTAACAACCGAATGACTGTCTGATCTTTGAAATTTTTCGGAGTCGTGCTGCCAGTGCTGATAGCTGATAAAATTGCGCATTTCAGCGTCCTAAAAAAGATCCTTGAGATTTCCTTTTGACTTCTTGTTTTCTGCACAGGAAATTTCCTGAGTCAGACTTGAAAAGACTTGGGATTTGAAAATTAGATTAGCCATTAAAACAAACAGTTTTGCTTTTTCTACGAGTACATAACTAAAATATTGATTGTTAATGATACCCCGTGAGTTAATTTACCTGCGTATTCAAGAGTGCGCGACACAGCGAGTGAAATATATCAGCAAGATTTAGAATAAAACTGTAAAATGTGCCAGATTATAAAGTTTTAAACTGAGATTTTTTCGTTACTAATAGATAGAATAAAAGGAATAACAAGGTGTGTAGCATCGGTAACGCATCCAACTAGTATCTATAGCTCGTATTGAGGCTCGTGCGCACATTCTTGTCAAAGGTCATCATCGTGCGATTGTCGCTTTAATCTTCAACAGGCCCAAAACACCCACGGGACTCCTTTTTAGTTCAGTAGCTAACAGCTTATATTAAGTAAAGAGTCAGTATTTATCGTTTATATTCAAGTTCCAAGTAGGTCAACAACTTTTATGATACGCGTCCTAACCGAAAGGCTCGACCAAAGTAGTATTAAGGCATCCAGTGTTGCCGCTGGCATCCGCATTGACGCGCGTCCCCCTTCCGGCCGGATCGTTCTTGTCCTCTTCGTCGTCGCCTGTCCGAGCGCCACGGCTCCGGTCCCGACGGAACAGCAGCCGAGCAGGCAGTCGTGCAGCAGCTCGAGCACCTCCAGCACAGTCAGCAGAGAGCAGCCCATGTAGAGGCCCAGAATGCCACCAGTGTCCGACACGAGGTTAGCCAACTCGTAGCTGCGCTCGATTGTGACTGTCGGCCCGAAGGATTTTCCGGCTTTGACTTTGATTCGCATCAGCTGGTCCTGCATATAGTTGCTCGCGATCAGACTGCGTTCCGTGGTCATGTTGTCTAGCATCTCCATAAGGATAGACGCCAAGTCAACGTATCCGGGATGCTTTTTATTGGATTTATTAACCAGTTCTAAGATTTTATTCAGTATTGAGGCTTGATTAGTCGAATAAATTCTAGGCCAGGCACCGAAAGAATATGCATAAGTGTAGCTCGAAGTTTTGCAGGGGCGTCGCTCATTGCAGTACTGTTGGATATCCTTTTGATCGATGGATTCGAAGATCTTTAAAAGCGCAATATATTTGGCCAACGTCAAGTTTCTTTCATGAACCCAGCTAGCGTTCATGCATCCGAGGGCGCTTTCGAATCTTTTGCTTCTCGGCAGCAGGTGGTTCACGCAGCCGCTTTGCTCCATCAACAACTCGTTTATTCTCTCAGAGCGGCAAAGGTACTGGCTGTACTGGTAAGCCGTCTCGGACCCGTTGTACGGACTTACAATCCTCATGGGCTCAGGATCAGGGAGGCACTGCATCCCCTTGGACAGTGTCAGCTTCTCCATCTCCAGGTTAATTGTGTACACTTTTCCAGAGCTCAGCTGCAGAACAGAGTCAGGACTCGGGTAGTGACCTCGTTTAGCGAAGTACAAATTTATAGCATTCGAATCCTGAAAATTCAAACCTCCATCAAGATCCCAGGAAAGAAAATCGTAACCAGGTTGATCTTTCATAGGCACCGGGGAGATTTTTGAGGTCTTTGGAAACTTGTAAAATGTGGCATCGAGAAATAAGATTATGTGCAAGAAGTTGTTCTCAATGCTCAGAGCTTCTCTCTGCTCATCTGTGGGCTCGAAGCGGACACAGTTAAGCTCTGACGGGCTGTGGAAGGTGCTGAAGTGAACCCTTTCTCCGCCAAATCCGTTGATTGAGTTTATTATAACCATCTGGTCGGCTTTGTGACCGAAGCTGTCACTCAGCAATCGATAAGGCAGAGTCGCCGTCAGGGATTGGGCAAAACTGCGGGCCATGTCTTCACGATGAGGTTCACCGAGCATCTCCTTGGTTTTATTCACATAGCTGTTGATTTCTAACACTTGTTGTGAGTCCAGCAGGTAGGGATAACTTCCCGACACAATGTTCGTGCTGCAGATGACCAGGTCCGGGAACTCGAACTCCACCGAGTCCTCCTGTAGGGTAGTCGTCTGCGGCTTTTCATGGTACTTTTTCACAAAGACTTGCACCTGGATGACAAAGATCGTCATGAATGAGGTGAAAGCCAGCAGCCAAATTAGTTTGATGTAGATTGGTCGCTGACCAGAGAGTCGGCTCAATCCGTGAGCAGATGTGCTCGACAGCCAAGCTTGAACAGGTAGCAGAATTGCTGCCTTGTGGACTGCGGTTGGTTTCTTGTCTGACATGTTCGTGATTTAGAGGATAGAATCAATGGACTATTTAGCGACGTAGCTTATCTTTATGATTGTGTATTGTCTGCATACTACTAAAACTAGCTGGTCTGATTGGATAAATTTCATTGGCTCGTGTTTTTCCTACTTGGAATTCCTCAAACTAATGCGTACATTGTTACAACGTTGATGGCTTGTCCGCACACTACGTGCTATTTCATTGGCTGATGGTGCCATTGACGAACTGGATCCATAGATCAAGTCAATTGTCTATGTGACTATGAATCAAAGGGGACGAGGGTGTTCAATCGAGACGTCGGAAGAAACACGGAGAAACAGTATTTGACAGCTTTGCCAATGCTGTCCAGCACACTAGCTCTGGCCGCACAGAAAGCTGAGTGTAGTTGATGGTCGGAAAATTAATGACAAGATCATCTTTGACCGACGTTGTTGATAGGATGATTCTGGCATATTGTTGATGTTATAGAGAACTTTCTTATTGAACGTCAACATGCTTTGACTGAAAAACTTGCTTGTAAATTTCAAATTGAGCTAAACCTCGGCTTCTACAAAGTATACTAGTTTCGATTGCGTTTATTGTCTGTGGACAAACCCGTTTTTTAGGCAAAAATTGATGAGAGGGAAAAAACAATTTAAAGAACGTTTGGAATTGGTCTTATATTAACGTAGCTAGCAAGATGATTAATAATAAAAAATCTCCTAGCAACAAACTGGAGGGCAACGAGTTCGATTCTGCCGAGCTGCCCCCAAGCACGGATCCGCGCTGGCAGCTCTGGGGACCCTACATGAGCCAGCGCGAGTGGGGCACGGTACGCGAGACTGGCGGTCTTGACGGCTCGAACTGGGCCGAGTTTCCCTACGAACAAGCCGCCAGCGTGCCGTACCGCTACTGCGAGGACGGCATTTTCGGCGTGTGCGATCGCGACTGCCGAGTCTGCCACTCCTACGCCTTCTGGAACTACAGGGACGATCATCTTAAGGAGCGATTCTACGGGCTGACTAACTCGCAGGGTGCTCACGGAGAGGACGTCAAGGAGGTTTACTCGTACAAGGCGGCCGATCCGCAGTACAAGTACATCGGAGCCGATTTCCTTTATCCTCAGACTGAGTATCCCTACAGGCACTTGCATCAGATGGAGAGGCTGGAAGGTGCAGCCGATGTGTCCGCAATGAACTCGGTTCGCAGTGCCGCTGTCTCTCTGACTGACTTCAACAACTGGTATTCGGAGCAGCGCTACTTTGAAATGGAATTCGAAATGTGCAAACTGACGCCTGAACGGCTCTACCTGCAGCTAAGCATCACTAACTGCTCAGCGCTGCCTGCCAGGCTGGTTGCTATGCCGATGCTGTTTCTCAGAAACACTTGGTCGCCTGGCCAAACCGGAGACGACTTTAACGTTGAGAAGGTCATTCAAGCGAAAGACAACTGTTTGATTGTCTGCTTCAAGGATCGTTGTGAGTTAACATGTAGCTACGAGTGCTTTTTGTCGTTTCTTAGCACAAGAACTTAGTTAAAACTGCCGCCTAGTCTCTTGACGTTTGTCTTAGCGTGTCTCAGTGTCTACCAGAGCAGCTCAGCGGTAAAAGCTTCTGACTCTAACGCCGCGATCCTTGATTCGATTTCGCGCGCGTGACTACATTAGTTTGGGGCTTGTGTACACGAAAATTGGCTTGGGGGTTTTGGTGCGCTTCACACCCATAAGGGCCAGCCTCCAAGGCAGAGAGAGCGTACACAAACCCGACGATTAGAAAGTATGGGGGGCCACTGTAGACCCTGTGTTAGCGTGTATATAAGTGCGTGCCTGCGTACGGGACGTACCAGCGCGGTTGTATGTGCTCAGAGGGAACTTTTCCCTTTGAATTTTCGCTTATGCACCTGGTTAATCCTGTTTAAAACGCAGACAACAAAGAGTTCCACTTGGGCTACTATTTCGATTCGGAAGCTGGCGTGCCAGAAATTCTCCTGACTGACAATGTCAATTCCTCGGCCTCCAAAGACGCATCGGCGCATTCTCCGTCGAAGGACGCGTTTCATCGTTACATTACTCGAGGCGACAGTAGCGGGTTGATAGCCAATCTTGGCAGTCTGCCAGCCAGCAAGGCAGGCATTTGTTATCGGTTAAATCTGGCGCCGAAGCAACAAATCAAGCTGCGATGCTTTCTAATGTCCCAGCGATCTGGAGAGTCGGCGATGCTGAACTGGAAAGGCCTGACAAGTAGCATGGAAATGGTTCGACTGCAGAACAATGTCGACACCTATCAGTCGCTGCCAGGTTCCCTAGTCCCGGCTGAGCAGGATATTCTTAATGCGGCCTACACTAATCTGCTGTGGAATCGGCAGTACTATCCCCTGGACCAGATGCCTCACCTGTGGAGAGTGCTCTCCTCTGGGGCTGGAACCCTACCAAATCGCTTAGTGACTGTGCCCGACAAATGGGAGCAGCCGTACTTAGCTGCGTGGGACACGGCTGTGCATTGCCTCTGTTTGAGCTGTTTCGATCGTAGGCAGGCAATTGATGAGATGATGCTGCTCATGGCATTGATTAGGGAGGACGGATCCATGTACGCTGACGAGTACCGACCGGAGGGTGTGACACCTCCCCTGTCTGTACTGGCCGCTGTGGATTTGTACAGGTGAGAGATTTTAATAGCATGCTTAATACCTATTCCAGCATCTCGAAGTTCTCCATCTAGCATCCCTAGTAATGCTCTTAGGGGTTGTAGCCTTGTGGCTAGTGCGTCGGACTCACGACTTAAAGGTCGGAAGTTCGATTCTCGACTCACTCGGAAAAAAATCTTGTCCTTAAGCAAGACACTCAACTCTGCATTGCTTAAGTTCACCCAGCTGTAAAATGGGTGCCAGCATTAGCTGTGGGTAATTGAGGGTGTGTGTGGCGACCCCCCCCCCCCCCAGTCCTTGGACTGAACAGCCGTACGCAGCCTTCAGATGCGCCGCGCAATAGCTGCGGCTGAGCTGTCGGTTGCACATCTGGTTATTAAGGCAGGTGTAATAAATTATTATTATTATCCCTAGTAACCATCTTTTAACTAGGCAAAGGCGGCTGTGTGCACCCTGGCGCACTTTAAGTGACATTGTCACAACCGGCGAGAGGCATTATTACTGATGCCCATTCTGCCGACTCCCCCTGAGCAGTCATACGCACAGGCACACACACACACAGGAGTGTACAGCGGCCCTAACTTTATTTATCGTTAGGCATGTACACTTCACTGCGCCTTGGGGGGTTGGCCCTCAAGGCCGTTAATTGCACGAGCAGAGCCAAGCCGAGATTCCAATTCAGCCCTGAATTAATGTGGCTGCACTTGGAATCGAGCCTGGTTCGCTGGTACGTACTGCCGCTTTGAATTGCAGCAGTGCCCAGAGCCCCCCTCTCGAATAAGTGGCCATTCCTGCCACAACTCCCCCTGATCTGGTGCATGTAAAACAGTCATAATCTTAGCATTAAAAAACAACTTTTCATCAGTAAGTGCAACCCAGACGAGCAGGAAAGCATGGCACCGCTGATCTATGATCGATTACATCGCCATCTGGACTGGTGGCTGCAGCGTCGAGATGCTCGCGGTGTCGCCCTGATCGACGGCGGCATCTGCGGTGTTGACTACGTGTCACTGTTTCCTAGGGAACTGGTTGAAACTGGTGAAGGACTGATCTGGGCTCTGTTCTTCGCTATGGCAAGTTTAATGATATTTTTTGTCTTGTAAGATAGATAATTAAATTTGACAAAGCAGTTGTCAGGTTTGATTGAGTTTAGTGTCAGATTTGATTGAGTTTCGTGTCAGGTTTAATTGAGTTTAGTGTCGGAGTTGATTCAGTTTAGTGTCAAATTTGATTGAGTTTAGTGTCAGGTTTGATTAAGTTTAGTGTCAGGTTTGATTGAGTTTAGTAGCAGGTTTGATTGAGTTTAGTGTCAGGTTTGATTGAGTTTAGTGTCAAATTTGATTGAGTTTAGTGTCAGATTTGATTGAGTTTAGTGTCAGGTTTGATTGAGTTTAGTGTCAGGTTTGATTGAGTTTAGTGTCAGGTTTGATTGACTTTAGTGTCAGGTTTGATTGAGTTTAGTGTCAGGTTTGATTGAGTATAGTGTCAGATTTGATTGAGTTTAGTGTCAGGTTTGATTGAGTTTAGTGTCAGGTTTGATTAAGTTTAGTGTCAGGTTTGATTGAGTTTAGTGTCAGATTTGATTGAGTTTAGTGTCAAATCGGATTTAGTTTAGTGTCAGATTTTTTATTGAGTTTAGTGTCAAATCGGATTGAATTTAGTGTCAGGTTTGATTGAGTTTAGTGTCAGGTTTGATTAAGTTTAGTGTCAAATCGGATTTAGTTTAGTGTCAGATTTTTTATTGAGTTTAGTGTCAAATCGGATTGAATTTAGTGTCAGGTTTGATTGAGTTTAGTGTCAGATCGGATTGAGTTTAGTGTCAGATTTGATTTAGTTTAGTGTCAGATTTGATTTATTTTAGTGTCAGGTTTGATTTAGTTTAGTGTCAGGTTTGATTGAGTTTAGTGTCAGATTTGATTGAGCTTGGTGTCAGATTTGATTGAGTTTAGTGTCAGATTTGATTGAGTTTAGTGTCAGGTTTGATTGAGTTTAGTAGCAGGTTTGATTGAGTTTAGTGTCAGATTTGATTCAGTTAAGTGTCAAATTTGATTGAGTTTAGTGTCAGATTTGATTGAGTTTAGTGTCAGGTTTGATTAAGTGTAGTGTCAGGTTTGATTGAGTTTAGTGTCAGGTTTGATTGAGTTTAGTGTCAGGTTTGATTGAGTTTAGTGTCAGGTTTGATTGAGTTTAGTGTCGGAGTTGATTTAGTTTAGTGTCAAATTTGATTGAGTTTAGTGTCAGATTTGATTGAGTTTAGTGTCAAATTTGATTGAGTTTAGTGTCAGGTTTGATTGAGTTTAGTGTCAGGTTTGATTGAGTTTAGTGTCAGGTTTGATTGAGTTTAGTGTCAGGTTTGATTGAGTATAGTGTCAGATTTGATTGAGTTTAGTGTCAGGTTTGATTGAGTTTAGTGTCAGGTTTGATTAAGTTTAGTGTCAGGTTTGATTGACTTTAGTGTCAGATTTGATTGAGTTTAGTGTCAGATTTGATTGAGTTTAGTGTTAGGTTTGATTGAGTTTAGTGTCAAATCGGATTTAGTTTAGTGTCAGATTTTTTATTGAGTTTAGTGTCAAATCGGATTGAATTTAGTGTCAGGTTTGATTGAGTTTAGTGTCAAATCGGATTTAGTTTAGTGTCAGATTTTTTATTGAGTTTAGTGTCAAATCGGATTGAATTTAGTGTCAGGTTTGATTGAGTTTAGTGTCAGATCGGATTGAGTTTAGTGTCAGATTTGATTTAGTTTAGTGTCAGATTTGATTTATTTTAGTGTCAGGTTTGATTTAGTTTAGTGTCAGGTTTGATTGAGTTTAGTGTCAGATTTGATTGAGCTTGGTGTCAGATTTGATTGAGTTTAGTGTCAGATTTGATTGAGTTTAGTGTCAGGTTTGATTGAGTTTAGTGTCAGGTTTGATTGAGTTTAGTGTCAGATTTGATTCAGTTAAGTGTCAAATTTGATTGAGTTTAGTGTCAGATTTGATTGAGTTTAGTGTCAGGTTTGATTAAGTGTGTGTCAGGTTTGATTGAGTTTAGTGTCAGGTTTGATTGAGTTTAGTGTCAGGTTTGATTGAGTTTAGTGTCAGGTTTGATTGAGTTTAGTGTCAGGTTTGATTGAGTTTAGTGTCAGGTTTGATTGAGTTTAGTGTCAGGTTTGATTGACTTTAGTGTCAGGTTTGATTGAGTTTAGTGTCAGGTTTGATTGAGTATAGTGTCAGATTTGATTGAGTTTAGTGTCAGGTTTGATTGAGTTTAGTGTCAGGTTTGATTAAGTTTAGTGTCAGGTTTGATTGAGTTTAGTGTCAGATTTGATTGAGTTTAGTGTCAGATTTGATTGAGTTTAGTGTTAGGTTCGATTGAGTTTAGTGTCAAATCGGATTTAGTTTAGTGTCAGATTTTTTATTGAGTTTAGTGTCAAATCGGATTGAATTTAGTGTCAGGTTTGATTGAGTTTAGTGTCAGATTTGATTGAGTTTAGTGTCAGGTTTGATTGAGTTTAGTGTCAGGTTTGATTGAGTATAGTGTCAGATTTGATTGAGTTTAGTGTCAGGTTTGATTGAATTTAGTGTCAGGTTTGATTGAGTTTAGTGTCAGGTTTGATTGAGTTTAGTGTCAGGTTTGATTAAGTTTAGTGTCAGGTATGATTGAGTTTAGTGTCAGATTTGATTGAGTTTAGTGTCAGATTTGATTGAGTTTAGTGTTAGGTTTGATTGAGTTTAGTGTCAAATCGGATTTAGTTTAGTGTCAGATTTTTTATTGAGTTTAGTGTCAAATCGGATTGAATTTAGTGTCAGGTTTGATTGAGTTTAGTGTCAAATCGGATTGAATTTAGTGTCAGGTTTGATTGAGTTTAGTGTCAGATCGGATTGAGTTTAGTGTCAGATTTGATTTAGTTTAGTGTCAGATTTGATTTATTTTAGTGTCAGGTTTGATTTAGTTTAGTGTCAGGTTTGATTGAGTTTAGTGTCAGATTTGATTGAGCTTGGTGTCAGATTTGATTGAGTTTAGTGTCAGATTTGATTGAGTTTAGTGTCAGGTTTGATTGAGTTTAGTGTCAGGTTTGATTGAGTTTAGTGTCAAATCGGATTTAGTTTAGTGTCAGATTTTTTATTGAGTTTAGTGTCAAATCGGATTGAATTTAGTGTCAGATTTTTTATTGAGTTTAGTGTCAAATCGGATTGAATTTAGTGTCAGGTTTGATTGAGTTTAGTGTCAGATCGGATTGAGTTTAGTGTCAGATTTGATTTAGTTTAGTGTCAGATTTTTTTTTTTTTAGTGTCAGGTTTGATTTAGTTTAGTGTCAGGTTTGATTGAGTTTAGTGTCAGATTTGATTGAGCTTGGTGTCAGATTTGATTGAGTTTAGTGTCAGATTTGATTGAGTTTAGTGTCAGGTTTGATTGAGTTTAGTGTCAGGTTTGATTGAGTTTAGTGTCAGATTTGATTCAGTTAAGTGTCAAATTTGATTGAGTTTAGTGTCAGATTTGATTGAGTTTAGTGTCAGGTTTGATTAAGTGTAGTGTCAGGTTTGATTGAGTTTAGTGTCAGGTTTGATTGAGTTTAGTGTCAGGTTTGATTGAGTTTAGTGTCAGGTTTGATTGAGTTTAGTGTCAGGTTTGATTGAGTTTAGTGTCGGAGTTGATTCAGTTTAGTGTCAGGTTTGATTGAGTTTAGTGTCAGATTTGATTGAGTTTAGTGTCAGATTTTATTGAGTTTAGTGTTAGGTTTGATTGAGTTTAGTGTCAAATCGGATTTAGATTAGTGTCAGATTTTTTATTGAGTTTAGTGTCAAATCGGATTGAATTTAGTGTCAGGTTTGATTGAGTTTAGTGTCAGATTTGATTGAGTTTAGTGTCAGGTTTGATTGAGTTTAGTGTCAGGTTTGATTGAGTATAGTGTCAGATTTGATTGAGTTTAGTGTCAGGTTTGATTGAGTTTAGTGTCAGGTTTGATTGAGTTTAGTGTCAGGTTTGATTGAGTTTAGTGTCAGGTTTGATTGAGTTTAGTGTCAGATTTGATTGAGTTTAGTGTTAGGTTTGATTGAGTTTAGTGTCAGGTTTTATTGAGTTTAGTATCAAATCGGATTTAGTTTAGTGTCAGATTTTTTTTGAGTTTAGTGTCAAATCGGATTGAATTTAGTGTCAGGTTTGGTTGAGTTTAGTGTCAGGTTTGATTGAGTTTAGTGTCAAATCGGATTTAGTTTAGTGTCAGACTTTTTATTGAGTTTAGTGTCAAATCGGATTGAATTTAGTGTCAGGTTTGATTGAGTTTAGTGTCAGATCGGATTGAGTTTAGTGTCAGATTTGATTTAGTTTAGTGTCAGGTTTGATTTAGTTTAGTGTCAGATTTGATTGAGTTTAGTGTCAGGTTTGATTGAGTTTAGTGTCAGGTTTGATTGAGTTTAGTGTCAGGTTTGATTGAGTTTAGTGTCGGAGTTGATTCAGTTTAGTGTCAAATTTGATTGAGTTTAGTGTCAGATTTGATTGAGTTTAGTGTCAGGTTTGATTGAGTTTAGTGTCAGGTTTGATTGAGTTTAGTGTCAGGTTTGATTGAGTTTAGTGTAGGAGTTGATTCAGTTTAGTGTCAGGTTTGATTGAGTTTAGTGTCAGATTTGATTGAGTTTAGTGTCAGATTTGATTGAGTTTAGTGTTAGGTTTGATTGAGTTTAGTGTCAAATCGGATTTAGTTTAGTGTCAGATTTTTTATTGAGTTTAGTGTCAAATCGGATTGAATTTAGTGTCAGGTTTGATTGAGTTTAGTGTCAGATTTGATTGAGTTTAGTGTCAGGTTTGATTGAGTTTAGTGTCAGGTTTGATTGAGTATAGTGTCAGATTTGATTGAGTTTAGTGTCAGGTTTGATTGAGCTTGGTGTCAGATTTGATTGGGTTTAGTGTCAGATTTGATTGAGTTTAGTGTCAGATTTGATTGAGTTTAGTGTCAGGTTTGATTGAGTTTAGTGTCAAATTTGATTGAGTTTAGTGTCAGATTTGATTGAGTTTAGTGTCAGGTTTGATTGAGTTTAGTGTCAGGTTTTATTGAGTTTAGTGTCAGGTTTGATTGAGTTTAGTGTCAAATTTGATTGAGTTTAGTGTCAGATTTGATTGAGTTTAGTGTCAAATCGGATTTAGTTTAGTGTCAGATTTTTTATTAAGTTTAGTGTCAAATCGGATTGAATTTAGTGTCAGGTTTGATTGAGTTTAGTGTCAGGTTTGATTGAGTTTAGAGTCAGATCGGATTGAGTTTAGTGTCAGATTTGATTTAGTTTAGTGTCAGGTTTGATTGAGTTTAGTGTCAGGTTTGATTGAGTTTAGTGTCAGATTTGATTGAGCTTGGTGTCAGATTTGATTGAGTTTAGTGTCAGGTTTGATTGAGTTTAGTGTCAGGTTTGATTGAGTTTAGTGTCAGGTTTGGTTGAGTTTAGTGTCAGATTTAATTGAGTTTAGTGTCAGGTTTGATTGACTTTAGTGTCAGATTTAATTGAGTTTAGTGTCAGATTTGATTGAGTTTAGTGTCAGGTTTGATTAAGTGTAGTGTCAGGTTTGATTGAGTTTAGTGTCAGGTTTGATTGAGTTTAGTGTCAGTGTTGATTGAGTGTCGTGTCAGATTTGATTGAGTTTAGTGTCAAATTTGATTGAGTTAAGTGTCAGGTTTGATTGAGTTTAGTGTCAAATTTGATTGAGTGTAGTCTCAGGTTTGATTGAGTTTAGTGTCAAGTTTGATAAATTTAGATCAATTTCAGTGCTCAGTATAAAGTTGAATTAGAAAAGAAACAAATGTACTCCAACTCAACCAACCAGAGGTTTTTCGAGCTGTCCTTGGCCATCTACTCAACTTGCCCCGGAGACTCCGCCCTTCGCTCGACAATAGAAATAAACCTGCCAAAACTGATTGAAAGTCTAGGAAGACTTTGCGCTTTGTTTGTGCGCTGTGTTGTCCAAGAGAATGGACTCTACCATCCGTACTGGCTGGACGTTGGCTTCTGGTCCGAAGTTTCAGGTGGAAGCAGCAGCAACTTGAGCCGCAACAACAAGCAGCAACAGCAGGAGACTCAAAGACGTCCTAGTAGCATTCAATCGGAAAGTATTGAGAGCAACGCTTTTATTGACGGCAGTTGTGTCAGCTTCTCGGGTGTTGTCGAACGATTCACAGGCTCGTCGTCCGGTCTGCTGACATCTTCGACGGTGTACAGCGGCGACAGTCGAGAGGAAACTGTCAATCGATGTCCCTGGCTGCATGCCTATTGCTATTTGCCAATAATCTGTTGTTGCAGCCTGCCCAATGTCCGGCTAGATGGAGGTGACACGATTGAGGATCTGCTTGCTCGGGCGTTTAATAATGGCTCGAGCGACTGGGAGACCAGGGCTCCGTATGTCTTCACGGATGCCGGTCATTCGAGGCTGTTTGTTAGCGTTATTAACTCGATACAGTTGTCAGAGCTCCTGGAGCAGGTAATAGGTTCTTTATTGATTTGGAGAAAATTTGTGATTTTGGAAAGTTTAATTGATTGGAGGAATTTAAATGATTTGGGGAAGTTATTGATTTGGGAAAGCTTAATGATCTGAGGAAGTTTAAGTGATTTTGTTTAATGATTTGAGGAAGTAAACTTCATATCCTATCCTAACGTCCCCATCCTATTTTCAGGTACTAAGTGAGGTGCAGTTTCTCTCCCAATACGGCATCCGCACCATGTCGATGCTTCATACCTGCGACACGGCCTCCGTCAGACTGTCTATGGGCCGGCGAGAATCTTCTACAAATTCTTCTTTGTCAGAACCGGAAGTTAAGCAGCAAAAGCTGGCTAGCTACACTTTGAGTCAGGAATTCTGCCCAGGCGCTTCCGTGAGCAGCTCGTACGGAGGCAACACCAACTGGTATGGTGGGATTAACCTCCCTTATAACTACCTGCTCCTGGAGGCCATGCACCGTTGGTCCACTGTGTTGGATAAGAAATTCGATCTAATCGAATATCCATCCTACTCTGGGCGTTATAAACTAATAAACGAGATTGTGCAAGAGTTGGCCTCAAGGAATGCCGCGTTGTTTCTGCCGAATTCCAGTGGTGAGAAATGTTGTTTAATAATAGAATTTACTACTGAGGCAAGGCTGTGGCAGAGAGGGGAGTGGGGTAAGGGAGGGACAGACGGGGAGTGGGGTAAGGGAGGGACAGACGGGGAGTGGGGTAAGGGAGGGACAGACGGGGAGTGGGGTAAGGGAGGGACAGACGGGGAGTGGGGTAAGGGAGGGACAGACGGGGAGTGGGGTAAGGGAGGGACAGACGGGGAGTGGGGTAAGGGAGGGACAGACGGGGAGTGGGGTAAGGGAGGGACAGACGGGGAGTGGGGTAAGGGAGGGACAGACGGGGAGTGGGGTAAGGGAGGGACAGACGGGGAGTGGGGTAAGGGAGGGACAGACGGGGAGTGGGGTAAGGGAGGGACAGACGGGGAGTGGGGTAAGGGAGGGACAGACGGGGAGTGGGTAAGGGAGGGACAGACGGGGAGTGGGGTAAGGGAGGGACAGACGGGAAGTGGGGTGAGGGAGGGACAGAGAAGGGAGTGGGGTGAGGGTGGCAGAGGTTTAACAAGGCTTAAAAGAGATCAGCTACACGTGACTCTGTACTCTCGCACCCACCTGGACTCCTAACCGATGCCGCCGCAGGCGTGATCCCCAGCACGGGCTTGGAAGCCAGATGCGGCCTGCAATTCTACGAAACTTTCGATGGCGACACAGGCCGAGGCCACGGCGCCGCGCATAAAGGCGGCTGGAGCGCCATCATAGTGAGGATTCTGATGCTGATGCACGGAATCGATTAATACGCTAGCTGCCTGATAACCGATATGAAACCCCCCGTGTTTCTTTAATAATTCAGCATACTTTTCCGGCAAAGACATTTTTGAACTGTTGAGCGTCCTTTTTGCTTTTAATCTCAATTTCATATTTTTGATTGTCAACTTATTTCTTAGTTAGTGCTGGTCTGATTTTTTTCAAGTAAAATAAATCGAAAGATAAATTTTCCGCTTATTTATTGAGCCAAGTTTTTTTATTAGTTAAAAAGGTACAGAATCTACTTACACAATTATTTTTGTACTTTCTTAAACATAGGTTTCAAGAGAGCAACGTTAAGCATGTATGAATTAAAGCAGAATGGTTGCAGCGAGAAAAGGTTAGTAAAAAATAACTTTCTACATACATTTATTAAACAAAAGTACACAATTTGTACGTTAGTTTGGTAATAACTATCATAGATACAAGCCTATGATTCCTGCCATAGAAATGCAAAATCAATAAGGACATTTATATTTACCCGAATTTTATCACTCGAAATGTCTCTCGATCGGTAGGTCATTGGTTCGAATTTTCTGTATCTGCTCAAATATTTCAAAACTTTTAGCCTCAATCTCGCATGAGTTCTTAGAAACGAGAAATTGCAGAAACCTGCTATAAAATGTTGATTCACGTATCAAAATCTTGTTTTTACGTTAGCCGATATGTATCGAAAGTAAGCTTTATAAATCAGAAAAATACAGTAGCACCGTAATTGACGTTCCAGCTGGCTTGTTACTTGCGCTTAGACGTCCCCGCCGCCGATAAGCTCGCCAGGCAGGGAGTACCATCGCAGATTCGGATCGTAGACGAACAATCGCGACGAGCTGGCAGCGTCTTGATCCCGAATCCATGCCCAAATCAGCTTCGCCTTCCTGCTGCTCATCAGCTGATTGTCCCTGATGTACTCAAGCACATTACCGTACGCGATCGTGTCGTTTGGATCGCGCATGTCGCAGCTACGCGAGTCGACGTCCTCGAGTCGGGCAGATCGCACCGAGCCATTGTCCGGGCTGAAGTACACCACAGGGATTTGCTTCTTCTTGGCAGTTGCTGCGGTTGCACCCGCAGCGCCGCCGCCTCCTTTCTTGGTTCCGGCGACCTTGATGCGCCTGCGGCGGTTATTGGCGCTCCGCTTTCCAGCTGGCTGCTGCGGCTGTTGCTGTTGCTGCTGCTGTTGCTGTTGCTCAGCTCGGGAAGATGGCAGCAATGTAGGTGGTGGATGCTGAGGCGACGGTAGCTTCTGCTGCTGCTGCTGCTGTGTTTTGTGGTGGTTAGTTTTATTCGGTGCTGCAGGTCGCACCGTCGGCGGCTCGGCCCCGGTCTCTGATTTGGCATCAGTTGTCGCGGCAGTTGCCAGGGGCGACGAAGCGGTGGCTGCTGCGGCAGCGACCGTCAAGGACTGCTGTTGCTGCTGTTGCTGCTGTTGCTGCTGCTGCTGCTGTTGCGGCTGTCTGACCGTTAACTTCCCACCTCCATCAGACCTGCTCGTAGTAATTATCGGTAGATAATTTTGATTCGCGTCCAAATAATTGTTACCATTACTATTGTTATTGTTTGTTGCCGTTGTTGCTGTTGTTGGTTCAACTGGCTGCAGTCTCTGCAGACCACCGGACGAAGGATTTGACCGCCTGGCCGCGCCGTCCTGCTGACCCAGCGGTGGAAGCACGCCAGTGGAAGGTGTCGCTCCGGGTGCCAGTTTGGGACTCTGACGGTTGCTAAGCGCCTGCTGATGCTGAGTGACTTCCTTGGATACCACAGGCTGCTTTTTCTGCTGTTGCTGTTGCTGACTTCTTTCAAATAATCTCAGGGTCTCTGACAGGCTGGCTCGTTGGCTTCCTAGCTTTGTCACTGGAGCCCCGTTGCCAAGGTTACCGCCACTGCCGCCGCCGCTGTAGACTTGCTTTGCTGCGCCGAAATGCCGCCTCTGATTGAAGCGTTGATGCTGCTGCTGCTGCTGCTGCTGCTGCTGCTGCTGTTGCTGTTGCTGTTGTTGTTGTGGCTGCTGCTTCGGAACTGCCGCAGAAGTCTGATGAAAACCAACTGTAGTGTTGAAACTGAAATACGTGGGAAAAGTCAGTATAGGAGCTTATATATAAGCTGCGTTAGCAGTGATCTACATTGGTAAAGTAGGGAAGATAGTTGTACATCTATAGAAACTACTTACTAAATAATTGATGCAAGTTTCTCAGTCATTTTTTACAATAAAAATGGGGAATGATATATGATTGTAAAGAATAGGAGAAATTGTATCAGATTTGAGAGATCTGCTTTCCGGGGACTTATATAGGCTCTATAACTAACATGCACTTCTGCTTAGGAGGAAAGAAGGAAATGCTTTGAAGCAAGCGGGGTTCTGCAACAGGTAAGTGGGTTGCAGTTTCCATAGCGGAGGTGCAGGTAGCACCGGGGATTCCGGACTGCCTAAACAATTGGCTGTATAGCTCCACAATTGCTTCCACTATAGACAGCCTTCCTCTACTGCTCTCCTCTCTCTCTCTCCTAGTTAGGAGCAGAAAAATGCGCTCCCCAATACAAGCCATCCCGCTAGGTAGCAACGCTATATACTGCCAGCTTAAAATTCATTGCTTTAATTATTGAATATTTCTGCATGGCCAAGCATTGCAGAAGCTTATAGCTGCTCCTATAACAATGGCTGGATTGCGTGTGTAAAGAGAGTAAATAGTCAAACAGGGAAGACAGAGAGAGAGAGAGCGGAGGAAAGTGAGAAAGGAAACAGTGTTGTCCCACGATTTAGCGGGCTGCACTTCTTGAAAGAAGAAGTCATCAGTATGTGCCCTCTGATTTTGTCTATGGCATTTATTGTCAAGCATAGTTCGCTCGTAGCATTACCTCATTATTCTCATACAGTGATAGGCTCAACAATGTAGCACTTTTAGGAAAAGAGAGAGGGGGAGGGAGAGAGGAAGGGAGAGAGGGAGGGAGAGACGAAGGGAGAGAGGAAGGGAGAGAGGAAGGGAGAGAGGAAGAGAGAGAAGAAGGGAGAGAGGGGGAGGGAGAGAAGGGGAGAGAGAGAAGAGGAGGGAGAGAGGAAGGGAGAGAGGGGAGGGAGAGAGGGGAGGGAGAGAAGGGGAGGGAGAGAGGAAGGGAGAGAGGAAGGGAGAGAGGAAGGGAGAGAGGAAGGAAGAGAGGAAGGTAGAGAGGAAGGGAGAGGGCTGGAGAGCGGAGAAGGGAGAGAGGGAGGGAGACAGAGAAAGGGAAGAGAAAAATGGAGAAACAAACAACCACAGGAAGCTTTCGAGACACCCCAATCTCAAGTTCGTATTTGGCATTTTCTGCCCCATTTGCAGAAAAAATCAAATTTAATACTCACTTTTGCATATTCCGTAACAGACAATGAATCCTTGGACCTGAACTTCAAATGGCAACTTGTAGATAAAAATCAACTAATATGTTTATCTGTGTTTTTCGTCTTCAGAACTGCAAGCTTTGCCGCTTCTGCAGTGTTCTAAATATTGCTTTTTAGCAGCTTATAATAAATTTGCGTTTTTTTAAATAGCAAAAACCTTCGCTAAAAAGGAGAGCTTTCTCTTCTAAGGTTGGTATCGTTAAATGGATAGGAGAGAGAGGGAGAGAGGCAGAGATGAAGTGAGCAGGAGGCTGCAGAGTCGTGTGTATGTGCCTACCCCAGCACAAACAAGCTTCTGCATGGATAGGTAGACCAAGACAATAGAGAGAGAGAAATGAAAATGAACAGAATAAACTGTTCGTTCGATATATAGCTCACTATCAGATGGTGCTATTTCAGCGCCAGTGTAAACAGGGTCTGTCTGCCTCTTGCCACTTCAGCAGCAGTAGTAGGAAATGTGCAGCCTCGACCCAGCTTCATCTACTGAGGTATTCAATTTGGAAACCAAGGTAGCCCCAAAATAATGAAATTGATGCTTAATTAAAAAGTCCAAGGTGGACAGGCGAATAATTATAACTCCTATGAATATATTGCTGCATTTGATAGCTTAGATTTGGACAGATACTGAATAGATTTTATTAGTATTATTTTAGTCGTTGTTGCATTGATGACAAAATCTGTTAGACTCGAGTGGCACCTGTTAGACAGGGGATAGTGTCACACCTGTTAGACAGGAGATAGTGTCACACCTGTTAGACAGGGGATAGTGTCACACCTGTTAGACAGGGGATAGTGTCACACCTGTTAGACAGGGGATAGTGTCACACCTGTTAGACAGGAGATAGTGTCACACCTGTTAGACAGGGGATAGTGTCACACCTGTTAGACAGGAGATAGTGTCACACCTGTTAGACAGGGGATAGTGTCACACCTGTTAGACAGGGGATAATGTCACACCTGTTAGACAGGAGGGAAACCTGAAGAACTGCAGTCCAAAGCACTGGATGAATTTAGAAAAAAGGCATAGAAATATAGCTAATTAGATTTAACTGCGTTTTCAATCTATACGCATCGCGCTTCAAGGAGAGTAGAATGCAGCAATGAAGTGCAGATGCTGTAACTTTAGTCCCTTCATTGGCATGAAACGCGCAAAAGCCAACTCGCAACGTTTATTTGGGTAAAATTCAATTCTACAATGGTATTTCTAGACTAGATGAAAGACTTTTTAGAAAAAAGATTAAACGAAAAAGACTATAAAGATAGATAGATAGATAGATATATAGACAGACAGATAGGTAGGTAGATAAACAGATAGATAGATCGATAGATAGATAGATAGATAGATAGATAGATAGATAGATAGATAGATAGATAGATAGATAGATAGATAGATAGATAGATAGATAGATAGATAGATAGATAGATAGATAGATAGATAAATAGATAGATAGATAGATAGATAGATAGATAGATAGATAGATAGATAGATAGATAGATAGATAGATAGAAGGATAGATAGATAGATGGAAAGATAGATAGATAGATAGATAGATAGATAGATAGATAGATAGATAAATATATAGATAGATAGATAGACATTGACTTTGTCTATCAGGTGTGACACTATTCCTTGTGTACTATAGCATGAGGTCATCTGTGTACTGTATGAAATTCTCTTATTTAAGAAACGAATTATTTAGTTGTGACGCCTAATTTGATTAATAAAATTGGATCAGCATTTGTAATTCACTGCCACTCTGCACCGGGACTGGACACCGGACATGGTGCAATTCGTGTAGGTTACAATAATCAAGATAATAATTTTGGCACAGCAAAACCCGAGCCAATCAGAACTGTCAGTGGTGGTGCACAAATCTTTGAGCATCCTGTAGGGTCAGTTTTGTCTCAAATATATAACAGAAAATTTCGAACGAAAGCAAAACAGACAGACTTGTTGCTCCAAGAGTCGCAATCAGCATGCAGCAGCAGCAGCAGCAGCATTCTCACTACAATGAAGGCATCAGCGGTGAGGCTGACGCGATCTGGATTTTAACATCCGCCTTCATCATATTCACCATGCAAAGCGGTGAGTGCTGGGCACAATGTACTTTTATCTTGCGGGTCTGGTGGTGAGAGTCCTGAGTGAGATGGGATGTGATTAGCAGAGATGAGATTAGATGAGGTACAGTTTTATGAAAATTGACGAGACAAGAAGACTTAGGATGATATTTGGTAAGATGAAATATGATGAAGATGACACATGACATATTGAAAAAAATGCGATAAGATGAATTATAATGAGATTAGATGAGATGAGATAAAATGTCATGTGATGAGAAGAGATAGATCGAAAAGAGGCAAGATGAGATGAGATTAGAAGGGATGCGATGAGATGGAATGCGATGAGATAGCATGAGATGCGATGGAATGAGATAAGATAGAATGAGATGAGATAGATTGCGATGAGATACGGGCGTAGAATGCGATGAGATAGAATGTGATAAGATAAGATATGCTAACTAGATATTGAACATGGGTCGAGATGATATGGTATGAGATGAGATGAGATGCGATGGTAGGATATGAAATGTGATTATGGTGAGAAGAGATCTGATGGGACAAAATAGGAAGAGAGATGTGAGAAGATGAGATGAGATGGTATCAGAGAAAAGAATAAGACGTGATGACTATAACAGCCAAAATAATAAGAGAGCTTCACCCCGTGTCAATACCAGGAGAATGCTCGGTGAGTTATTAAAATTTCTTTGCCTTCTACAATGCTCAAATCAACCGCAGTTCAATAATCCAGCTAGGCTCTTGTCTAAGGATCTTTAAACAAAAAACTTCTTTTGTTAATATCACACATTGATTTTTAAAAATAGAATTGAAAAAACTTTGAATTATATCAAAACATCCAATTAAACGGAAGCTCCCATATCGATAAGGAGCAATTTTAATCGCTTTTTCAAAAGTTTGAATTATTATTTTGTTTTTCATTTTCCAACCAGATTTAAGCTACTTAACACCGGAAAATAAATAGTAGTATATTTGCGACTATTTTAAATCGATAATTTTTTTAGAAAAAACTTTTCTCTCTCGGCCAATAATAAGAGGCAATGCGGAAATAACTTTTCTAGGAAAGTTCAATTCTCGTGGGATTTGAACTGCATGCGCACTTCCTCTTTTCTATATCTACCCCATACGAGCTGGCTGGCTTATATAACCTCACGCTCAGTCAATAATTATAGCACAGTTGCCAAGGAAATCAATTGAGCTTCCTAACTGTAAATAAGGTGAAATAAACAGTTTATACGTAAACTGAAAAGATGTCAGCAAGGAGGTCAGATGTCGCTAGTAGAGCCGTGGCATTTTCGCCAGAACCGCAGAGCGATGCAATATGGATCTTGTCGGCCACTTTTATCATTTTTACTATGCAGAGCGGTGAGTGTCGTCTTTGGTAGGTTCAGCGCCTAGAATGAGGCCTGTTTATGACGCCCGAGGACAGGAGCCCGCTATGACAACTGGAATGAGATTTGATATGAGACTGCAGAACTGAAAACTGTTAGATACAGAACTGAGGCATGCTAGACACAGAACTGAGAGTTGTTAGATACAGAACTGAGGCTTGTTAGATACAGAACTGAGGCATGCTAGACACAGAACTGAGACTTGTTAGATACAGAACTGAGGCTTGTTAGATACAGAACTGAGGCATGCTAGACACAGAACTGAGAGTTGTTAGATACAGAACTGAGGCTTGTTAGATACAGAACTGAGGCTTGTTAGATACAGAACTGAGGCTTGTTAGACACAGAACAAAGACCTGTTAGATACAAAACTGACACTTGTTAGATACAGAACAGAGACCGGTTAGATAGACAACAGAGGCATGTTATATACAGAACTGAGACCTGTTAGATAATCAACAGAGGCATGTTAGATACAGAACTGAGACCTAGCTGTTAGATACACAACTGTTAGAGACAGGGTCAAGACCTGTTACAAACAGAATCAAGACCTGTTAGATACAGAATCAAGACCTGCTAGATACAGAATCAAGATCTGTTAGATACAGAATCAAGACCTTTTAGATACAGAATCAAGATCTGTTAGATACAGAATCAAGACCTGTTAGATACAGAATCAAGACCTGTTAGATACAGAATCAAGACCTGTTAGATACAGAATCAAGACCTGTTAGATACAGAATCAAGACCTGTTAGATACAGAATCAAGACCTATTAGATACAGAATCAAGACCTGTTAGATACAGAATCAAGACCTGTTAGATACAGAATCAAGACCTGTTAGATACAGAATCAAGACCTGTTAGATACAGAATCAAGACCTGTTAGATACAGAATCAAGAACTGTTAGATACAGAATCAAGATCTGTTAGAGATAGAATCAAGACCTGTTAGATACAGAATCAAGATCTGTTAGATACAGAATCAAGATCTGTTAGAGATAGAATCAAAACCTGTTAGATACAGAATCAAGATCTGTTAGATACAGAATCAAGATCTGTTAGAGATAGAATCAAAACCTGTTAGATACAGAATCAAGACCTGTTAGATACAGAATCAAGACCTGTTAGATACAGAATCAAGACCTGTTAGATACTTTAGAAGCACGGGTTTCGCCACATTATTGCAGGATTCGGCCTACTGGAATCGGGCTCATGCACCGCCAAGAACGAGGTGAACATCATGGTTAAGAACGTGGCGGATGTGGTATTCGGTGGACTGTCCTATTGGCTGGTTGGTTACTCCTTCTCCTTCGGCAACAGCGATTTAGCAAACGACTTCAGCGGCTGGGGCAACTTCCTGGTTGCAGCCGAGAGGAACGACACGGGATGGGTCTATTCGAAATTCTTCTTTCAAGCGTCTTTTGCTACAACAGCAACAACTATAGTTTCTGGGGCCATGGCTGAACGGACTAAACTAGAGGCGTACATGCTCTTCAGCTTCTTGAATACCTTCATCTTCTGTTTCCCGGCGCATTGGATGTGGTCTGAAAATGGTTTTCTGTACAAATTGAATTGCATGGACATTGCTGGTGCTGGACCTGTTCACCTGGTTGGCGGTACCACCGGTATGGTTGCTACCCTGTTGCTGAGGCCGAGGTTGCACAGGTTCTCAGGGAGTCACCCGCCTCAGATGGGCAGCCCGACTAATGCACTGCTGGGCATGTTCATGCTGTGGTGAGAGAGCCTTCTATCACATGTTAGACACGTGTGGCCCCTGTTAGACACAGTTGACGCCTGTTAGACACAGTTGGCCACCTGTTAGACACGTGTGACACCTGTTAAACACGTATGAAACCTGTTAGACACGTGTGACACTTGTTAGACACAGTTGACACCTGTTAGACACACTTGACACCTGTTAGACATACTTGACACCTGTTAGACACAGTTGACACCTGCTAGACACGTGTGACACCTGTTAGACACAGTTGACACCTGTTAGACACAGTTGACACCTGTTAGACACGTGTGGCTCAGCTGTTAGACACAGTTGACACCTGTTAGACACACTTGACACATGTTAGAGACACTTGACACATGTTAGACACAGTTGGCCACCTGTTCGACACGTATGACACCTGTTAGACACAGTTGACGCCTGTTAGACACACTTGACACCTGTTAGACACAGTTGGCCACCTGTTCGACACGTATGACACCTGTTAGACACACTTGACACTTATTAGACACAGTTGACACCTGTTCGACACGTATGACACCTGTTAGACACACTTGACACTTATTAGACACAGTTGACACCTGTTAGACACAGTAGACCCCTGTTAGACACAGTTGACACCTGTTAGACACAGTTGACACCTGTTAGACACACTTGACACCTGTTAGACACAGCTGACACCTGTTAGACACGTGTGACACCTGTTAGACACAGTTGACACCTGTTAGACACAGTTGACACTTGTTAGACACAGTTGACACTTGTTAGACACAGTTGACACCTGTTAGACACAGTTGACACCTGTTAGACACGTGTGACATCTGTTAGACACACTTGACACCTGTTAGACACAGCTGACTGAGTGGTTTTTGCAGGTGGGGTTGGCTCGGATTCAACTGCGGTTCGACCTTCGGCATCAGTGGAGATAAATGGAAACTGGCTGCCAGGTGAGTAGCCAGTTACATTATTATCTACTAATTAAAAGAGTTTTAGAAAATTTATTACGCAATATAATTTTTTTCATACTTTCAGATCCGCAGTGTCAACCATCATAGCCTCAATGGGAGGCGGAATGGTCGGCATGATGTTCAGCTATCTGACTAGGGGCAGGAAGTTTCACATCAGCCTCATCACTAATAGCATTTTGGCTAGTCTAGTTTCCATTACCGGTGAGTACCTTCACTTTGAGCACAGTGAAGATCTACAGACTGAATTCAAAATTACAACAGCTATAACTAACATCGATCTTATACACCAATCTACTAACTTACTACACCAATCTACCAACTTACTACACCAATCTACCAACTTACTACACCAATCTACCAACTTACTACACCAATCTACCAACTTACTACACCAATCTACCAACTTACTACACCAATCTACCAACTTACTACACAAATCTACCAACATACCACACCATAATCTACCAACATACCATACCAATCTACCAACATACTACACCAATCTACCAACATACTACACCAATCTACCATTCTACACCCGACATGTCGGCATTTCGCCATCGTAGCCATGTGCGCCCTCGCCGAACCTTGGCAAGGATTCGTGATCGGCGTCCTTGGAGCTCTGCTGGCCTGCCTGACAGAAAATATCGTTGCTAGGCTGCAGATCGACGATCCAGTTGGTGCGTGCGTTGAGGTTATTTTTAACCACTAATTTTCATTTCATTTGGTGACGTAAAAACACTGTACCATTTGTAAATCTTGTAGACACTTCTACAGAACCATTTACCGACTCATCTACAGAACTATTTGCAGACACATCTACAAAGCTATTTACAATCATAATTACAGAACTATTTACAGACACATCTACAGAACCATTTACAGACACATCTATATAACCATTTACAGAGACGTCTATAGAACCATTTACAGACACATCTACAGAACCATTTACAGACACATCTATAGAACCATTTACAGAGACGTCTATAGAACCATTTACAGACACATCTATAGAACTATTTACAGCGACATCTATAGAACCATTTACAGAGACGTCTACAGAACCATTTACAGACAAATCTACAGAACCATTTACAGACACATCTATAGAATCATTTACAGACACATCTACAGAACCATTTACAGACTCATCTACAGAACCATTTACAGACTCATCTACAGAACCATTTACAGACTCATCTACAGAAACATTTACAGACACATCTATAGAATCATTTACAGACAAATCTACAGAACCATTTACAGACTCATCTATAGAATCATTTACAGACTCATCTACAGAGGCAAGTAAAGACACTATAATCTTATGTACCGATGAATCTACAGACCTATTTTACAGAAAAAAATGCACCATAAAAGCGATTTTCCACCTCACCGCAGGCGTGATTGCTGTGCATTTCACCGCAGCAATATGGGGCCTGCTGGCGCCGGGTCTGATGGCTCTGCCAGACAGAGACTGGAATGTACTCGGCGTGCCAACCAATCACAGCGGACTGTTCTATGTGAGCCGTTGGTTGGTCAGCTGCTTTTATTAATTTTTAATTCGAATTCTGAGAACTGGGCTTACATGGTTTAAATCTGCATTCTCTTTGTCGTCCTCTGTCACTCTCCTTTTTACCCCTCACTCTCCCTACCAATCTCTCCTCTTAACTTCTCTCTCTCCCTCTCTCCCTCTCTCTCCCTCTCTCTCCTCCTCTTAACTTCTCTCTCTCCCTCTCACCCTCTCTCTCCCAATCTTTCCTCCTCTTGACTTCTC
This sequence comes from Macrostomum lignano, assembly GCA_002269645.1. Classification (NCBI taxonomy): domain Eukaryota; kingdom Metazoa; phylum Platyhelminthes; family Macrostomidae; genus Macrostomum; species Macrostomum lignano. Next base: position 156,177 of record NIVC01001879.1, on the reverse strand, counting down.
TCTCTCCCTCTCACCCTGCCTCTCCCTCTTGCCCTTTAACCTATCTCTCCTCTCTCCCCTTCTCTCCCTTACTGTATGTTAACTGGCCCCCCTTTCATGCAACGTAAACCCATCCTTTTTATTGTATTTCTGCTAATAATGATTTTATTTCTATCTGAAGCAGCTAATTTAAATTCCAGAACTCTTCTTCTATTTGATTTTTTAACCTTGATTCAAACTAATTCATATTCTGCATAGAGTGCTTTTGAAGAATATGAATTGATAATAGTCTGTCCGTCGCCAGGGAATCGTTTCATTATACCCCTGGATGCTAAGAAATCTTACCCTTAGAGTTATTTCACTTTGTGAACTTTATAGAACAAAATAACAACTTCAAAGTTGCGTTTTAAAGAGAATGTAGCAGTTTTCTAAGAAAGAGATTTCCGGCTTTGAACTGGTAAACTTCGTCGTTTTCTTTGGAAAACTGGCTGTTTATCTTAGGACTTTCAAGATTTTTTCACAGACTGTCTGAAGGTGACTGTGGACTTTCTTATGGATGGATGAATTCAAGTGAAAAAATATTATGACTCTTACACCAACATGTAGATCTATCAAAGAGGTCAAGATTGAAGTTATTTCATTAGGTTCATATGAACTTCATAACTTTAGAAATATTGGTGTAATGACCGCTAATGTTGGTGTAATGGATGTTAATGTTGGTGTAATGGATGTTAATGTTGGTGTAATGACCGCTAATGTTGGTGTAATGGATGTTAATGTTGGTGTAATGGATGTTAATGTTGGTGTAATGGACGCTAATGTTGTTGTAATGGATGCTAATGTTGGTGTAATGGATGTTAATGTTGGTGTAATGGATGTTAATGTTGGTGTAATGGACGCTAATGTTGGTGTAATGGACGCTAATGTTGGTGTAATGGATGCTAATGTTGGTGTAATGGATGCTAATCTTGGTGAAATGGATGCTAATGTTGGTGTAATGGATGCTAATGTTGGTGTAATGGATGCTAATCTTGGTGTCATGGATGCTAATCTTGGTGAAATGGATGCTAATGTTGGTGTAATGGATGCTAATAATGTTGGTGTAATGGATGCTAATGTTGGCGTAATAGACGCTAATGTTGGTGCAATGACCGCTAATGTTGGTGCAATGACCGCTAATGTTGGTGTGATGTACGGTAATGTTGGCGTAATAGACGCTACTGTTGGTGTAATGGATGCTAATCTTGGTGTAATGGATGCTAATGTTGGCGTAATAGACGCTAATGTTGGTGTAATGGAGGCTAATGTTGGTGCAATGGATGCTAATGTTGGTGTAATGGAGGCTAATATTGTTTTGATGGATTATATAATTGATAAAAATCGGTTGAATTTGTTTATCTGGCTCAAAACTAGTGTTATTTACCAAAAACAACAACAGCCTGCATTACTTGCACCTTTCATCAGGGAGGCGGATTCCGTCTGCTCGGCATTCAGTTGGCCGCAGTCGCTGCAATTGTGGCCTGGTCGGCGGTCACATCGCTTGTCCTGCTGAAGCTGATCGACCTCACCATCGGATTGCGCGTCTCGCGAGAGCACGAAGAGTTGGGCGCCGATCTAGTTGAGCACGATATTGGGGAGAGTCTGTTTGACAAGAGGACTCAGTCTTTGGTACTGCCAGCCGCCGGTGACAACCGTAGAAGGCCTTATTTGCACAGGCAGTCTACAATTAGAAGGTTCCACCATCATCCGAGGCGCAATCAGCCTAGGAGACATCGGTTACCATCCAGTTCGAGATCGACAGGTGAATCGAGCGACAGTAGCCGATACAACTGCTGCTTCTGGTGTTGCAGCAAGCTGCTTGATAATAAAAATTCGCCAGTAATAAACGGAGGACGCAGCAGTTGTTGCTCAGAGTTGAGCACGGGTCTAAACGAGACTGCAACAGTGGCCGAAATGACGCATTATACCAATGCAGAGTTTCCTGCAAACCTCAGTGATATCAGATTTGACTGCAGTAGCGTTTGACTGTGTGTAGCATTGCATTGTTTGGATTTTTGCGTTGACATTTCTAATTTTCACGATTATGCTTGAAAATTTTACACGTTTAAATATACTTAGCTTTAGTTTTATCACTCATGGTGTGTATTTAATATGTAGCTTGCAATATTCAGCCCGATGCTCACTCAGAACTGAAAGATCTTGACATCAATCAAAGCCTACACACATTTTTAAATAAAACTGAATGCACAACTATATTTTTAGTAGCTGCCCAATAAAATATATTTTTTATTATTTTATTTTGAGTTCACACTAGATAGTTTAATATTTAGGCTTAATCATTTTGGCGTCATTTGCTACTAATGATAGTAGTCTGTTTACAACTGATGTCTTTTTAACTCAGCGAGAATCGCCCGCCAATATCATAAACCCGAAATATCATGACTACGAAAGTTCTAGCAATGTCCAACACTATTTTGGTTTTTGGAGTTATAATATTTCGGTTTTGTGATGTTTCGGGTTTGTGATTTTTCGGGTTTATGATGGCGACCCAGTACATGTATAATAATGAGGGAAGTCAGTCCTGTCGACTTGTACCCAAGGCTTGAAAGTAAACTTCAAAATAAACTTCAAACTGCAGTCGGAAAGTGGATACATGCACTAGACTTCTAATTCACAATCCCAGAGATATCAAAGTTTACCTTGAATTTTGACAAAAAATGTCTGACGAGAAACACACCGCAGTCCATGAGGAAGCCATTCTTCTACCTGCTCGAGCTTGGCTGTTGAGCACATCTGCTCACGCTTTGAGCAGACTCTTTGGTCAGCGACGAATCTACATCAAACTAATTTGGCTTCTGGCTTTCGCCTCATTCATGACGATCTTTGTCATCCAGGTGCAAGTCTTTGTGAACAAGTCTTTTACTTATTAAAAGAAATTATTTTACTTATTATCAGTAGAACAAATACAGTCAATAAAATTATGAACTACACCGACCAAAATTTATAGTTAGAGCCAACTAGCACTTCAACACAAGCGGTCATCGATCTACAGGACTTACATCGCATCAAACAGCAAATAAACAAGTTTGAACCTTTATGAAGCTTTGTGTGCAAGGTGTGAAACGGTGAAACACAACGAACGAGGATTCATTAGAAATTAAATTTTCTTTGAGGGATGTATAGCTATGTATACTTCTAAAACAAAGTCAAGACTTAGACTTTTAATATTTTTACAAATAAAACAGTCTTACGAGAAAACAAGTCCGGGTTAAACTCGAAATATTAAAGTCCAAAATAGTTACGCCTTTGAAGCATCAAAATGGTTGCTTGATTACTGCAGCTCGATGCGAAGCGCGCCGCGTAGAAAGTTGAACATTGGAATGTAAGAGTGCCGGTGCATATAGTGTTCCATACCTGTGGGAGACAGAAAAATGAATAAACAATTATACAATATGACTAGATTCGAATGCAGTTTCAAAGCGTAGAGTCCAACGGTAAAAAAAGGTGCACATACCTTTCTTGATTCGGCCGACGGATTCAATTTTGTTGGATGCATCGCTAGCAGATTTTTCACCAGCAGGCAAGTTCTGCTTCAGCTGGGGCACCAGAAAGACCCTCATGAAATGGTTGGTCAGCCGACTGGTCAGCTGGTCGACGGCAGCGTTCGGCATCGGCCGACCACTGGCCCCACCAATGGCCACTGCAGCCAAGCAGACGAAAGCGACAATCATGATCCGGTGATGCATATTGCTGCAAAACAAATTCTTAAGTCAGAGTTGAGCTACAAGTTTGCGGCGACACAGCTTTGCAGTGGTTGTCGAAAGTTACCTGGGTTCTGTAGCGTCCTTGCCTAAATAGAAAAACTCATGGGTCGCCGCCCCGAGATTGGCCTGCGACATCGGTCTAGTGTTGGGTGACTTCTTTGCTTGAAATCGACACAAGTGTCTAAATAGCAATTAAAATTAAATGTGCCAACCGTATAACAATTCGAAAACTACTGTCTCCTTGGCTCTTTCCAGCAAGACTCTAATTGCTTTAGCATTTATCTCGGCGATAGATTTTTTCGGCAGCTGGCAAATTATGCTTTTCTTGTGAGGCATCGAAGGTACGGACAAATAGAAGTAGCTGCCGAAGAAAGTGTAGACTCGGCGCGCGCATGACTGCTGTGTACTGCCTTCAAGATCGGGGCGAGCGTGACGCTGTGAGGCTGCATTCTAAAGACTCTGACAGCGTATTTTGTTGTTGCTGTCGTGCCGGTAAAAAGGTTGACAACTAATAGGAGGAACTGAAACCAAAGCCAGGCTCTGAACCAAACTGACTGGAGTTAAAAACTTGCTGAAAAACATTGACTGCGTCTGTCTAGAATGGTGCCATCATCAGCCGCAACAGCGCCTTCGTGAGTGTCTCTTAGCCCCACTGGAGCGGCGGTCTGTATGCCTTATTGGGATTCGGATTGGCCCTATAGCCGTTAATAAATCCAGCAACGACCTCCGGGTAAATTGGCCAGGTCACCTAGTACATGCAATATCTGGAAGAAATCTCTTTGTTTGCTCTCCGGACGTGCACCAAAAATGCAGTATCCCAGGACACTCGGGTATTCACAACGATGAAGCGACGGATTCAGCCGCGGGCTTTGACTCCACCCTCGGCCTGCCACACACTAAAACCCTCGTAACATGAACAGCTCAAAATCTGGCATCTACATGTACATGTACAACCTCTTCATCGACTGCTGAGCTTAAAGATATCTGTATCTTTAAGAACAAACCGGAGCTACCTAAAGTCAAATTCTAGAGTGTTCTAAACTGTTCTAAGGTAAAGACTGCGACTGATTTGAGTGAGTGGGTGACTTACCGATTGACTGACTGAAATCGACAAAGCGTACAAACGACTTTTTTACAATGCAAACATAAAATTACCAATGTTTCACAATTGGTATCCGTGATTTTACTTACAATACTTCGTTTATTTGAAGAGTTAGGAGATAGTTCGAAGAAAGCATGGAGATAAAGCAATAATACTGTCGAATATTTTCAAGGACGGATCTCTACGGTATCGATTAGATGAAATGAGCAATTATTTTACCTCTTGCTTGTCCAATTAAACTAAAGCGTAATTTCCTAATTATTACTTTATTTTATACTTCTTAGCGGTGATTAGTAGACTTTTCGTCGAGGCAGCCAGGGTGACACGAGTGCTCAATTAAGCTTACTGAGTTTCAGATCATGCCATTATAGGGTAGCTGTGTACGATAGAAATACAGGAGTGGAAGGATGCGACGTGAAATTTCAGCGAATGAGCCGTTCGTTGGCTGCCACATCTGGCAAGTTGGGGGGTGCGTTAAGAAAGTCCTGTCTGATTACAGAGCCAAGGACAGTTGAGTCTGGAGTTACCATCAGCAAGCTGACTTACATCTACATGTACTTGACTTTGCTGCACGGAGGTAGCGGTAAGATGCCTCGCCCATTAGGCCACATCAGGCCGTATATTAGGCCATAGCAGAAGACAATTGCAAGCTGTCTTCGGAGGAACTGGTCGAGTGTTGTAGAGTCAATTGGGTCGCTCTCCGGTACCTGCACGATAAAGCAAAAGAATTTAGATTTCAGGACGCTAGACACGGTTGCCATGGAGTAAGGATGGAGGCCCTTGTGACAGTGTCGTTACTTGTACTTATTTTTAGTTTCTATGTGATTTCTTATGTGTCGTGATTTTTGGTGATCAAATTAAATGTTGATTAAAGTCGTGTTCCCCATCTGTGTGCTTGTTCGCGGTCTAGGCGTAAGAGTTTGGAGGATCGTACACAGGACCTTTATCGTCGGATTAATTTTTTCTAAGATTTATTTAGTCTTTAATTTACTTGGACCAGCTCTTGACATTGACATATTCTCTATAGAACCCTACCGCTATTAGAATTCATAACTTAACTTTATAACTTTGCCATTCGAGCTAACAAATATAAGCTAACATTACAAATAACGTCGTGTGATGCGAATGGCATGACAACCAATCAGCCAATTGTTAGTGGCCGAGCAGGGCACGGACTAGCTTAGAACAAATATTTAATGATAATCAATAAATTGCTAATTTCAAAAAAAACGTTAAGGGTTGTTTCCTACTACTAATACTAGACAGCATAGAGTGAGGACGCTGACAAAAGCAGGCACTCTTAACAAACGCTCTGCATTGTACGATTAGTTATAACTTAATGCCATTTACATTACTGTTTAGCGACTACCATTTCTAATAATGCATTCATTGACCAAACAAATTACGTTAAATTGAATGCATAATTTTATTATCCATGTCTATTGATTGAATTACTACAGTATACTATTAAGTTGTGAGCTAGCTACCGTGCATCGGCAAACAGAAATACATGTAAGCAGGACCAAAATTTGCCACACTCGTTGGTCTGATGCAAACATTGCAAGTAGCTCGAAATTCGATACTTAGGATACTTCAGCATGTTCGCGTACGATACTTATATATGTCATACATGCGGTTAAAGACCATACTGTATTTAATTTGCAGTAGCCATATGAATGTAAAATTTGCAGTACACGCAGATATTGATCAGCTAGCATGCAGCAGTTAACTCAGCATCTAATATAAATGAATTACACACAGGCACACATACAGCAATTTCGTAAATGTTGGTAATGGAAAATCAATTTACAGTGCACACACATCTTAATTGTATTCCATTTTTGCGTTTTAGGGGTTAACATGATGCTATCTGAGCGCGTCAATCAATCTATATTTGTCCTTAAAACACAAAGTAACCATATATTCACCTCAGGGATACGTTTGACAATGTAAATATAATATACCTCAAAGGTCAGATAGGGAACCCAGCGCATGGCTGCGGCACAGAGAAGAAGAGAAGAGACAACGGAGCAGAAGATGGAGAGAAGAGGAGAGAAAAGAGAAGAGAGAGAAGAGAGCTGAGAAGAGATACAAACCTTGAGCGGGCCAGATTGCCGGATAGAGATGCTTTGCGAGTTTGTAAACAATATATACTGTAGTATAGAGAAAATAGAATTCTTAGTAAATAAGCTGTCGTATTGATCGACAAAATAGTCAAGACTATAGCGATGGCATGCATGTAATTCACTGATTTTGTTAGACTTGCTCGACCACCAAAGTGGCATTCGTATTGCCGCGCGTCCCCCTTCCGGCCGCATCGTTCTTGTCCTCTTCGTCGTCGCCTGTCCGAGGCGCCACGGCTCCGGTCCAGACGGAACAGCAGCCGAGCAGGCAGTCGTGCAGCAGCTCGAGCACCTCCAGCACAGTCAGCAGAGAGCAGCCCATGTAGAGGCCCAGAATGCCGCCAGCATCCGACACGAGGTTAGCCAACTCGTAGCTGCGCTGGATTGTGACTGTCGGTCCAAAGGATTTTCCGGCTTTGACCTTGATTCGCATCAGCTGGTCCTGCATATAGTTGCTGCCCATTAGACTGCGTTCTGTGGTCATGTTGTCTAGCATCTCCATAAGGATAGACGCCAAGTCAACGTATCCGGGATGCGTTTCTTTAGGTTTACAACCTTTTCTGACTATCCTTAAAAGGTTCCTTAGTAACGTGACTTGATTAGACGAGTAAAACCTGGGCCAGGTGCTAGACGAATGCGTGAGGGTGTAGCTAAATGTTTCGCAAGGACGTCGATTTTTGCAGTATCTTTGAATTTTCTTTTGGTCAAGCGATCCGTAAAAGTGGTCATTTCTGTTCAATAGAGCATTATATTTCTGATAGTTACTTTTGAATAGTGGTCCATTAGTGTTCATGCATCCGAGGGCGCTTTCGAATCTTTTGCTTCTCGGAAGCAGGTGGTTCACGCAGCCGCTATGCTTCATCAACAACTCGTTTATTCTCTCAGAGCGGCAAAGGTACTGGCTGTACTGGTAAGCCGTCTCGGACCCGTTGTACGGACTAACAATCCTCATGGGCTCGAGATCAGAGAGGCACTGCATCCCCTTGGACAGTGTCAGCTTCTCCATCTCCAGGTTAATTGTGTACTCTTTTCCAGAGCTCAGCTGCAGAACTGAGTCAGGACTCGGGTAGTGACCTCGTTTAGCAAAGTACAAGTTGACTCCACTCCAACCCTTCAAATTGATACCCCAGGTAAGATCCCAGGTAAGAAAGTCGAAACCGGATTGCTTTTCCAAAGGCACCGGAGCGATATCAATCTTCTTGGAAAACTTGATGAAGGTACCATCCAAGAACAACATAATTTCCAGATAATTGTTCTCAATGCTCAGAGCTGCTCTCTGCTCATCTGTGGGCTCGAAGCGGACACAGTTAAGCTCGGACGGGCTGTAAAAGGTGCTGAAGTGAACCTTTTCTCGACCCATTCCATTGATTGCGTTTCGCAGAACAAGTTGATCGGCTCTGTGGCCTAAATTGTCACTCAGCAGCCGATAAGGCAGGGTCGCCATCAGAGATTGGGCAAATTTACGTGAAGCAAATGGGCGACTGGGTGTGTCAAAAAGTTCATTGGTTTTATTCACATAGCTGTTGATTTCTGACACTTGTTGTGAGTCCAGCAAGTAGGGATAACTTCCTGACACAATGTTCGTGCTGCAGATGACCAGGTCCGGGAACTCGAACTCCACCGAGTCCTCCTGTAGGGTAGTCGTCTGCGGCTTTTCATGGTACTTGTTCACAAAGACTTGCACCTGGATGACAAAGATCGTCATGAATGAGGCGAAAACCAGAAGCCAAATTAGTTTGATGTAGATTGGTCGCTGACCAGAGAGTCTGCTCAAACCGTGAGCAGATGTGCTTGACAGCCAGGCTTGAACAGGTAGCAGAATTGCTGCCTTGTGGACTGCGGTTGGTTTCTCGTCAGGCATGTTTGGGTGTCTGAATTCAGGGCGAATGCATGTATATATATGTACCGTTTCGAAAATAATGCAACTAAGAAAAGCGACCTTAGTCCCGTAGCTAGGTACTCGCTTTTCTGACCGCAGTTTAAGTCACCGATATCCAAAGAGCGCAGTATGATGAGTCTGTCAATCCAGAATTGAAAAATTACCGACTTCCCAAATTTCAGGTGTGAATGGAACCTAAATATTCTGGCTGGGCATCTAGAGTGTCAGCAATTGGCTGGTGTGGCTCTCAAAGTCAATTTGTTCAGCAAGTCAGTGCAATGGCATCATTTGTCCGGCAAATTCTATAACAATTCGATAACGAAATATTCATATTCATATTCATATTCATACGACATATTCATATTCAGCTGAAAGCAGTAGTATGTGGTGCGCATATTTATTATTGCTTTGCTAACTAGCAGTAATAGCCCCCTTCCTTGCGGCGGCAACGGATGATGACACTTTTTTCGTCTAGCAATGCCTAACGATTCCTAACAATTTGAAGTTTCGAAGTTTTTTATTTCAGATTGGTGCGAAAACGCGGGAATCGTGTTGTCTGACGTGGCACTGATGCTTGGGACTGGAGGAATCTAGCACGCTGACGAGTGCGTCAATGGCTGAAACACGAGTGCGCGTAGCGCACGAGGGTTTTTACCATAGACGCACAAGTCAAAGTGCTTGATTCCCATTCTTATTTGATCCAACATGTGTGGCTAAAGTAGACAAGGGTGGAGCTGGGGGTGTGGAGTTAGACTTGAACCATAGACAAAATATGCGCGAGCTAGTCTGAACATTCTTGCACGATGGAAAGAAGATTATGCTTGTAGTCTATGGCTGTTATGCTAAATATAGAAACATTGCGCGTTACATTCTTGCACGATAGACATTCCTGCACGGAGTGCACATGTAAATTCAAGGTGCTTTTACCATAGAAACTTGCATTTCTGCACGCATATGTCGACTTCCAAAGCATTCTTGCACGCTGGATCAAATAAGAATGTCTATGGTCCAAAGGGATGAGTTGGTTAGATGGAGGGGAAGTATGAGCACTCTAGAGTATGAACATTGCTATGCACTTTTGGTGACAATAACACGCGCGTGGGATGCGTGTTAATGTCATTTTGGACACTAACACGCAACGGCAATTTAAACAATAACAAAGAAAAATTTTTATTTTTTTATGTTAGAAAAACATCAAAAACTGTTCAACAAAGAAATCGTATGTTAATCAGTTAATACCAGGCCTACACAGAAACGTCACTCAAAAATAATATCGATCAGATTGCGACTGCCGCCAATGGTCACTTTCATCTTCTTTGACGGAGCAGCCTGCACACGTAGTGCGCCGTCGGTCTGGACAGGCTCTTGATAAACATCCGCACATTCCTCCATCGTAGCCTCGCTTATTGTGATTTTATTTTGGACGAGCTAGCTTAACAATCTTAATGACATTAGTTTCGGAAACTGTCTGATCCAGTGCCTGATCCACAGCCAGAGATGCCCTATACAAACTGCGATCACGACGCCTCGATAAGTAGCACTTAACAGTTCGCTCACACTTTCGCCCAGTGATGAGCAAGATCTCCTGGATAGTCTGGCCACAGGCATCTAGGTGGCACGCTCTAGTTACTCTGCAGTTTAAGAAAATTTGGCAACTGATTTGTCTAGATTCAAATGTGTTCACAGAGACACATGAATATGGTGGGAAAAAGTACAGGTCAAACTACCTACCATATGCAGCGGTCGGTGTACACCTTAGTAAGGCCTGCTTTCTCACTGACGTTCTTCATAAACTCAAGAAGATAGCGAAAGTCTCTTGCAGCTTTTCTCGGAGAATCTATAGCGGTTCGCTGCATCTCGACTGTACTGTCTAATGACCTTGGGCATGATCGAATGACGTGCAAATCAAGTCGAACTCGCCGGATGTTACTCCTGAAATCTCACCATTCGGCATAGCTCGGTAGTTAAATAGAGGAGGCAGAACTTCTGCCACTGTAGTTGGCTCTGCGTCAGCCATGGCGATTTTGTTTGCGTAACTGAAAGATGCAAGCAATCAAATCTGCTGTCTTTCTACTCAGCTCTCTTAAACCTTCTGTCTCCCTCTTTATAGGATCAAAAAACTACAGTGCATATTAATGTCGATGTGGGCCATGGACTAAAATTTATTTATATTTCATTTTAGAAAGTGGGGGCTTCGCCCCCACACCCCCATTCTCACTCTCCCCCTCCTCGACTTCTTCCGGCGCCAACTAATGCCATAGACGAAAGCGCATAGCAATGTTTCTATTGCACTATTTTTGAGTGTTAATGGATAAATAATCAGCGGTCCCAGTCCTACCGGCGCTCGCCAGACAATCGTTGTCACGCACTGGACCGCTGATTCTTTGCATTGTTTTTCTGTTTGACGATCCTACAGACAATGCATTGTGTCATGCTGTACGCTCATTATTCCACGCTTAGGAATCATTATTTTAGGCTTCTAAAAATACATTCATGAGACAATGTGTTTGTGTATATTGTTTTGTCATAGACAATGATAAATTTTAGTCACTCGTGGCTTCGCCACTCGTGAAATTGTCTGTGTATGAACTCACTACACAAATTTATTCCCGACGTGTGTGCCCAGGTGCTGGAGGACCACCTTGGTCCAGCTTGGTGGCCCTGATGTTGATGTGGAGGTCGACAAGTCCTACTTCATGCACTGTAAGTTTCATCAGGGTGCCTTCCAACCTGGTCAGTGGGTGCTCGGCATGGCGGAGCGTGGTTCAACAAAGTGCATGATGGTCGTTGTTCCGGACTGGAAGTGCAAAAAACAAAGTTGTTAATTTTACTGTTTTAATACTCGTAGCTTGGGGATGTCAAAAAATGCTAAAATAAGCTTCTCAGGTGGAGAAAGTGCGAAAAACATTAAAAAATAGTTTAACGAACGATTCGAGAAGAATGCCAGGAATAGAACTTTCTTTTGGCATCTCAGCATTCCTCTTTGAACCTTAGCAGCCTGGACAGGCTTGCAATGACATTATTTAGCTCAGCAATATGAACTTTATGAAGCTATAAACAGTCCAGAGTTTGTACTAAAGACTGTGCATCAGTTCCAGGGGTGATGGGAGCCGTCCATTGCGCTTTAGACCACTTGAAGAAAAGGTGCGAGACCAGACAGGCAAGTCCGAGGGTCCTTACTGCAATGCGAGATCTTTGCTTGAAAAGAATTTCGCCGAGAAACTAGGCCTTTTAAAATACTACAGGCCTATTTAAAACACTTTACAGCTCGGAAGTGGAAACAGTGAGCAGATTCAATATAGAGTACCCCTCTCATTCAATATAGAGAGTATCAGCCCTGTTGCTAGTCTTAGGACTATCGGAAGGAGGGACCTTGGTCGGACAGTGTCCGCTGAGGACTTAAGATGAAGGCCTACTTCAAGGTATTTTAAACAGGATATCAATTCGTCCTCGGCGAGGCTGTAGATGTCTTTGTTGGTTATTGAATGAGAGCAAGGCGGTGGTTCATTTAGTAGTTTATCAACGGAAATCAGATCGAAGAGAAAACAAGGGGAGAGTGATTCGTGTCACTGCCGTCGCCGTATATTTATAGATTTGTAACTAGCAATCTAGTGCGGCCCCCCTTCGGGGCGCCCAATAAGAAAGGAGCAAAAATAGTTCATGGAAAACAATAAAAAAACACATTTTCTTAAACACTAATTCCTTCTTCACATTTTAAAAATCACCTTATTCGTGTAAAATTGTCACGGACTAAGATGTTTGCAAAATTAAAAAATCACTTTTTCTCTAAAATTAACAAACAGTCAACAAAATATCGTTTCCCTAAATAGAAAATATTCCCAAGACAGCAAGCAACCCCCTCCAAAAGTGAACAATCGCAGATAGCAAGCATCCTCTAATGCTCATAGCAAGAATCACCACAGATAGCAAGCATCTGCAGATTAGCAAGCACCCCCCAGATATTATAGAAGCATCCACCCAGATAGCAAGCATTCTGCAGATATCAAGCACCCCCAGATATTATAGAAGCATTCTGCAGATAGCAAGCACCCCCAGATATTATAGAAGCATCCACCCAGATAGCAAGCATTCTGCAGATATCAAGCACCCCCAGATATTATAGAAGCATTCTGCAGATAGCAAGCACCCCCAGATATTATAGAAGCATCCACCCAGATAGCAAGCATCCTGCAGATAGCAAGAATCCCTAAATAGCAAGCATCCTGCAGATAGCAAGAATCCCTGAATAGCAAGCATCCCTGGATAGAAAGAATCCCATGCATGTAGCCAGTACCCCTCTCCCAAATAGCAAGTATCCCCCTCGAGAGCAAGCATCCACGAGACAGCAAGTAGCTAGTGCAAATGTTACTTCCGCTAATGCAATAATCGCTTTCTCAGGTTGTGCAACAATCCACGTCTCAGCGAGCGCAATAATCTCTTTTTTAGACAGCGCAGTAATCAGCTTCTCAGCTAGTGCAATAATCCTTGGTTTATTAATAGCAATAATCCTTGATTAATCAAGTGCAATAATCCTTGGTTTATCAAGTGCAATAATCCTTGGTTTATCAAGTGCAGTAATCTTTGGCTTATAAAGTGCAATAATCCTTGGTTTATCAAGTGCAATAATCCTTTGTTTATCAAGTGCAATAATCCTTGGTTTATCAAGTGCAATAATCCTTGGTTTATTAAGTGCAATAATCCTTGGTTTATTAAGTGCAATAATCCTTGGTTTATCTAGCGCAGTAATCCTTGGCTTATCAGGTGCAATAATTCTTGGTTTATCAAGTGCAATATTTGTTTATCAAGTGCAATAATCCTTGGTTTATCAAGTGAAATAATCCTTGGTTTATCAAGTGCAATAATCCTTGGCTTATCAACTGCAATAATCCTTGGTTTATCAAGCGCAGTAATCTTTGGCCTATCAAGTGCAATAATCCTTGGTTTATCAAGTGCAGTAATCCTTGGCCTATCAAGTGCAATAATCCTTGGTTTATCAAGTGCAATAATCCTTGGTTTATCAAGTGTAATAATCCTTGGTTTATCAAGTGCAATAATCCTTGGCTTATCAACTGCAATAATCCTTGGTTTATCAAGTGCAATAATCCTTGGTTTATCAAGCGCAGTAATCCTTGGCCTATCAAGTGCAATAATCCTTGGCTTATCAAGTGCAATAATCCTTGGTTTATCAAGTGCAATAATCCTTGGTTTATCAAGTGCAGTAATCCTTGGCCTATCAAGTGCAATAATCCTTGGTTTGCCAAGAGCAATAATCCTTAGTTTATCGAGTGCAGTAATCCTTAGTTTTCCAAGTGCAGTAATCCTTGGTTTATTAAGAGCAATAATCCTTGGCTTATCGAGTGCAGTAATCCTTGGTTTGCCAAGAGCAATAATCCTTGGTTTATCAAGTGCAATAATCCTTGGTTTATCAAGTGCAATAATCCTTGGTTTATCAAGTGCAATAATCCTTGGTTTATCAGATGCAATAATCCTTGGCTTATCAACTGCAATAATCCTTGGTTTATCAAGTGCAATAATCCTTGGCTTATCAAGTGCAATAATCCTTGGTTTATCAAGTGCAATAATCCTTGGTTTATCAAGCGCAGTAATCTTTGGCCTATCAAGTGCAATAATCCTTTGTTTATCAAGTGCAATAATCCTTGGTTTATCAAGTGCAATAATCTTTGGTTTATCAGATGCAATAATCCTTGGCTTATCAACTGCAATAATCATTGGTTTATCAAGTGCAATAATCCTTGGCTTATCAAGTGCAATAATCCTTGGTTTATCAAGTGCAATAATCCTTGGTTTATCAAGCGCAGTAATTTTTGGCCTATCAAGTGCAATAATCCTTGGTTTATCAAGTGCAGTAATCCTTGGCCTATCAAGTGCAATAATCCTTGGTTTATCAAGTGCAATGGTCTTTGGTTTATCGAGTGCAGTAATCCTTAGTTTTCCAAGTGCAGTAATCCTTGGTTTATTAAGAGCAATAATCCTTGGTTTATCGAGTGGAGTAGTCCTTGGTTTATTAATATCAATAATCCTTGAATAATCCAGTGCATTAATCCTTGGCTTATCAAGTGCAACATTCTTTACTATCAAGTGCAATAATCCATGGCTTATCAAGTGCAATAATCCTTGGCTTATCAAGTGCAATAATCCTTGGTTTATCAAGTGCAATAATCCTTTGTTTATCAAGTGCAATAATCCTTTGTTTATCAAGTGCAATAATCATTGGTTTATCAAGCGCAGTAATCCTTGGCTTATCAAGTGCAATAATCCTTTGTTTATCAAGTGCAATAATCCTTGGTTTATCAAGCGCAGTAATCTTTGGCCTATTAAGTGCAATAATCCTTGGTTTATCAAGTGCAGTAATCCTTGGCCTATCAAGTGCAATATTCCTTGGTTTATCAAGTGCAATAGTCCTTGGTTTATCGAGTGCAGTAATCCTTGGTTTTCCAAGTGCAATAATCCTTGGCTTCTTGAGTGCAGTAATCCTTGGTTTGCCAAGAGCAATAGTCCTTGGTTTATCGAGTGCAGTAATCCTTGGTTTTCCAAGTGCAGTAATCCTTGGTTTATTAATAGCAATAATCCTTGGCTTCATGAGTGCAGTAATCCTTGGTTTGCCAAGAGCAATAGTCCTTGGTTTATCGAGTGCAGTAATCCTTGGTTTTCCAAGTGCAATAATCCTTGGCTTCCTGAGTGCAGTAATCCTTGGTTTGCCAAGAGCAATAGTCCTTGGTTTATCGAGTGCAGTAATCCTTGGTTTTCCAAGTGCAGTAATCCTTGGTTTATTAATAGCAATAATCCTTGGCTTCTTGAGTGCAGTAATCCTTGGTTTGCCAAGAGCAATAGTCCTTGGTTTATCGAGTGCAGTAATCCTTGGTTTATTAATAGCAATAATCCTTGGCTTCTTGAGTGCAGTAATCCTTGGTTTGCCAAGAGCAATAGTCCTTGGATTATCGAGTGCAGTAGTCCTTGGTTTATTAATAGCAATAATCCTTGGCTTATCGAGTGCAGTAATCTAAGTGTTTTTATTTAGTCCTTTAATAAAACCTTTTAATAAAAAAATTTACACTACTACTTTTAAACTACTTAGATTCGAACCTAGGTCGCTGCATTAGCAGTCTGGTCTGTTCAGCTCTAGGCTAGCTCTCATCGAAGTTATCAGTGATGTTGTACCACTTATATAATTCAACACTCACACCAAGTCAGGTAGAGTAAAAAGTCTCACGAAGCAGTTATGACATAATCAATTTCTTAGGCAAGTCAGTACCAGTGTCTATGAAAGTTTACAATATGGTTACGTAATATAAATTCAGTACTGCGCTATGCTTTCACACTCAAAGCTGTGACGCAATTCAATTGAGTGTCAAATTCAGCCAGTACACAGACGATGCAATCTATTTCAGAATCAGAATTCAACCAGTCAGTTTTTCTGCTAGCATTCTTACGATGCATTTCAAGTCGAAAGAGCTGCTTGACCTTTGCAAAAAAAGCATGTTTTTCGAATATTTAATCCCTTTAGCATCGAGCAATTTCTTAGCCACGATGCATGTACTGTCACGGGAAAATTTCTGATCGAACAGTGCAAGTTCGAAGAAAATCGGTTGAGCCGTTTTTGCTAAAATCGATCACACACACACACATACACACACACACATACCGACAGACCATTTTTAGTATATGGACTAGCAATCTACGCCCCCCGTTGGGGAGCCAAAGAAATGCAATACACGTTTTTTTAATAAGCTACATGTATCCTTGAAATCTTAAAAAATCTCCTGTCAAACCTTGTAAGCCTTGACATGTCAGTTATCCCCCCACAAGCTTTAACATATCAACTTCCCCCCTTGACATCTCAGCAATGCCCCCAATAAGCCTTGGAAATCTAAAAATATCTGTCAACCTTCTAACCCTAACCCTAGCCTAACCCTAACCCTAACCCTAACCCTAACCCTAACCTAACCCTAAAGCATTGAAATTTCAGTAATTCTCCCTAAGAGTCATTATAGCACTACTACAGCATTATAGCGATTCCTTGCAAGCCTCAACATCGTAGGGATTCCCAAATGAATCTCTTAACTTCGACATGAAGCTTCTTTTATTTTTTACATTACGCTTTTTTATCAGCGATCCCTCCCCTGAGGAGGCATCAAATAATGTAATAAAAAGTTTTCAATAAACTACATGTAGCTTCTGACTTTAGCCTTGAAATCTCATTTATACCCCCGTGAGCCTTGACATCTCAGCTATTCCCCCCGTAAGCCTTGACATGTCAGCAATGGCCCCCATAAACCTTGAAATCTAAAAAATCCCCTGTTAACCTTGAAACCCGATAAAATATAACCCTCAACCCATACCTGACCTAAACCTAACTTTAACCCAACCTAAAGCCTTGAAATCTCAGCAATTCTTCTCCCCTAAGCCTTAACATTTTAGTGATTCTTTCTTTAAGAATCACAGCACTATAACGATTTCCACCAAGCTTTGACATCGTAGCAATTCCCAAATGAATCTTTTAACTTCGACATGACTTTTCTTTTATGTATACATAGTGCTACTTTTATTTTTTACATGACTTTTCTTCTATCAGCGCCCCCCCCCCGTGACGAGCCAACAAAGAATGCAATAAAAAATGGAGTAAAGTACACGAACTTTGAAGTAGCTTCTGACTTTTGCTTTGACATCTCAGAAACCCCCCCCCGTAATCTCAGTTATTCTCTGAGAGCCTTGACGTCTCAGTTTTTCTCCCCAGCACAGCATTATAGTTGCATTTAATTTTTACATGAACCCTTCATGTCTGACATGACGTTTCTTTTATTCTACCGTGACGCTTCTTAATTTTTTAAATGACACTTTCATTAGTTTTTAAATGAGGCTTCTATGATTTTTTCTTGACGCTTCTATGATTTTTTACATGACGCTTCTATGATTGTTTACATGACGCTTCTATGATTGTTTACATGACGCTTCTACGATTTTTATATGACGCTTCTATGATTGTTTACATGACGCTTCTATGATTGTTTACATGACGCTTCTATGATTTTTTACAGTACGCTTCTATGATTGTTTACATGACGCTTCTATGATTTTTTACATGACGCTTCTATGATTTTTTACATGACGCTTCTATGATTGCTTACATGACGCTTCTATGATTTTTATATGACGTTTCTATGATTGTTTACATGACGCTTCTATGATTGTTTACATGACGCTTCTATGATTGTTTACAGTAAACTTCTATGATTTTTTACATGACGCTTCTATGATTGTTTACATGACGCTTCTATGATTGTTTACATGACGCTTCTATGATTTTTTAAATGACACTTTCATTAATTTTTAAATGAGGCTTCTATGATTTTTTCTTGACGCTTCTATGATTTTTACATGACGCTTCTATGATTTTTTTACATGACGCTTCTATGATTCTTTATATGACGCTTCTATGATTTTTATATGACGTTTCTATGATTGTTTACATGACGTTTCTATGATTGTTTACATGACGCTTCTATGATTTTTTACAGTACGCTTCCATGATTGTTTACATGACGCTTCAATGATTTTTCACATGACGCTTCTATGATTGTTTACATGACGCTTCTATGATTGTTTACATGACGCTTCTATGATTGTTTACATGACGCTTCTATGATTGTTAACATGACGCTTCTATGATTGTTTACATGACGCTTCTATGATTGTTTACATAACGCTTCTATGATTGTTTACATGACGCTTCTAAGATTTTTTACATGACGCTTCTAAGATTTTTTACATGACGCTTCTATGATTGTTTACATGACGCCTCTACGATTTTTTACATGACGCTTCTACGATTTTTTACATGGCGCTTGTATGATTGTTTACATGACGCTTCTATGATTGTTTACATGACGCTTCTATGATTGTTTACATGACGCTTCTAAGATTTTTTACATGACGCTTCTACGATTTTTTACATGACGCTTCTATGATTGTTTTCATGACGCTTCTATGATTGTTTACATGACGCTTCTAAGATTTTTTACATGACGCTTCTACGATTTTTTACATGACGCTTTTATGATTGTTTACATGACGCTTCTACGATTTTTATATGACGCTTCTATGTTTTTTTACATGACGCTTCTATGATTTTTTACATGACGCTTCTATGATTTTTTACATGGCGCTTCTATGATTGTTTACATGACGCTTCTATGATTGTTTACATGACGCTTCTATGATTGTTTACATGACGCTTGTAAGATTTTTTACATGACGCTTCTACGATTTTTTACATGACGCTTTTATGATTGTTTACATGACGCTTCTACGATTTTTATATGACGCTTCTATGATTTTTTACATGACGCTTCTATGATTTTTTACATGACGCTTCTATGATTGTTTACATGACGCTTCTATGATTGTTAACATGACGCTTCTATGATTGTTTACATGACGCTTCTATGATTGTTTACATGACGCTTCTATGATTGTTTACATGACGCTTCTATGATTGTTTACATGACGCTTCTACGATTTTTATATGACGCTTCTATGATTTTTTACATGACGCTTCTATGATTTTTTACATGACGCTTCTATGATTGTTTACATGACGCTTCTATGATTGTTAACATGACGCTTCTATGATTGTTTACATGACGCTTCTATGATTGTTTACATGACGCTTCTATGATTGTTTACATGACGCTTCTAAGATTTTTTACATGACGCTTCTAAGATTTTTTACATGACGCTTCTACGATTTTTTACATGATGCTTTTATGATTGTTTACATGACGCTTCTACGATTTTTATATGACGCTTCTATGATTTTTTTACATGACGCTTCTATGATTGTTTACATGACGCTTCTATGATTGTTTACATGACGCTTCTATGATTGTTAACATGACGCTTCTATGATTGTTTACATGACGCTTCTATGATTGTTTACATAACGCTTCTATGATTGTTTACATGACGCTTCTAAGATTTTTTACATGACGCTTCTACGATTTTTATATGACGCTTCTATGATTTTTTACATGACGCTTCTATGATTTTTTACATGACGCTTCTATGATTGTTTACATGACGCTTCTATGATTGTTAACATGACGCTTCTATGATTGTTTACATGACGCTTCTATGATTGTTTACATGACGCTTCTATGATTGTTTACATGACGCTTCTATGATTGTTTACATGACGCTTCTACGATTTTTATATGACGCTTCTATGATTTTTTACATGACGCTTCTATGATTGTTTACATGACGCTTCTATGATTGTTTACATGACGCTTCTATGATTGTTAACATGACGCTTCTATGATTGTTTACATGACGCTTCTATGATTGTTTACATGACGCTTCTATGATTGTTTACATGACGCTTCTAAGATTTTTTACATGACGCTTCTAAGATTTTTTACATGACGCTTCTACGATTTTTTACATGATGCTTTTATGATTGTTTACATGACGCTTCTACGATTTTTATATGACGCTTCTATGATTTTTACATGACGCTTCTATGATTGTTTACATGACGCTTCTATGATTTTTTCATGACGATTCTATGATTTTTTACATAACGCTTCTATGCTTTATACATGACGCTTCTATGATTTTTTACATGACGCTTCTACGATTTTTTACATAACGCTTCTATGATTGTTTACATGACGCTTCTATGATTTTTTTACATGACGCTTCTATGATTGTTTACATGACGCTTCTATGATTGTTTACATGACGCTTCTATGATTTTTTACATGACGCTTCTATGATTTTTTACATGACGCTTCTATGATTTTATGACGCTTTTATGACTTTTTACATGACGCTTCTATGATTGTTTACATGACGCTTCTATGATTGTTTGCATGATGCTTCTATGATTGTTTACATGACGCTTCTATGATTTTTTACATGACGCTTCTATGATTGTTTACATGACGCTTCTACAATTTTTTACATGGCGCTTCTATGATTGTTTACATGACGCTTCTATGATTGTTTACATGACGCTTCTAAGATTTTTTACATGACGCTTCTACGATTTTTTACATGACGCTTCTATGATTGTTTACATGACGCTTCTATGATTGTTTACATGACGCTTCTAAGATTTTTTACATGACGCTTCTACGATTTTTTACATGACGCTTTTATGATTGTTTACATGACGCTTCTACGATTTTTATATGACGCTTCTTTTTAAAAAGTCTTTTAGTTTTCCTGACGTTGAAAAGCTTTAATTAAAAAAATTATACTCAAATTCAAACCATCGAAAATTCAAACCATCGTCACTGCATTTAGCAGTTCAGTTTGTTCACCTTTAGGCTAGCTCTCATCGTTTTGATAACATCAACTTTTGCACTTATATAACTCAACACTTTTAAATCCAAGCATAGAGTAAATCACACGAAGCAGTTATGACATAATCAGTTTCTCAGTCAGTCAGTATCAGTTAACAATATGGTTACGCAATTTAAATCAAGTCTGGTGCTACGCTTCCACACTGCATTTTCAATTCAAGTCGGAGTTACAATTCAGTTATGATGCAATCTATTTCAGAGTCAGAATTCAACCAGTCAGTTTTTTCTCTAGCATTCTTACAATGCATTTCAAGTCAAAAAGTTTGCTTGACCTTTGCAAAAAAGCATGTTTTTCGAATATTTAATGCCTTTAGCATCGAGCAATTTCTTAGCCACGATGCATGTACCGTCACGGGAAAATTTCTGATCGAACAGTGCAAGTTCGAACAAAATCGTTCCAGCCATTTTTTCTCTAATCGATCACATATATATATATAGACATCACATTTTTAGTATATAGGACTGTCTTCCGGAAATTTCTAGAAAGATTGAGCGCATCTTAACAAAGCGATTAAACACTTAATTATATACGTTACGCAAATACGAGTAGAATATTAACAGTTAAGTAATAAATAATTATTTACTATTTATATGCGTATGTTATAGATAAGATGCTAACTTGAATAAGTTTCTGGAAATATAAATCTTTTTGACTTTAGAAATCTAACGAAATTTCGAGAAAGTTATTAAAGTACGCTACAAGGCTTTTAAGACGACTCGTCGACTACTCGAAGCCGGTGTCCATTTTAAACTTGACAAACCTCATGATTGACGATAGCTTTTGTCATACGCTGGTATATTTATCTCAACTTCAGAGACAAGGTCTTAGCCGATTTTATTAGCCTTAACATCCTCTCTGATTGCGAGCCCAGCGCCTCTAATCTGCGTCGGCGCTTCCACGTCAGCCTGACGTCCACTGGAAACCCCAACCAGTTTTGATGGATGGATTGCTCAAAGACAGCCTCCCTGCTTCAAAGGACTGCAACCCGACCATGGACTTCTTATAAAGAAGCTCCAGCTCCCTTGTCGTGCTCCCTTGTTTCTAACACGGCTGCTACTCTGTCAAATAAGATGGGCGGATTTATACTATAACTGCTGCCAATTCCGAGTTTTAGGTAACTTAACGAATGCTAGAAAAGTATATTTGGAAGGATACTCGGGTGGTTATAGTTTCTTCGCGAGGTAAAATTCGCAAATTTACCCACAACATCTTTGGCTCTTCTTAGGAGTTCAGCAGGATTGGGGCCTAAAGATCTAAAGCGCAATGGGCGACTACCAACCCCCCTGGAACTGATGCACAGTCTTTAGTACCAACTCTGGACTGTTTATAGCTTCATAAAGTTCATATTGCTAAGCTAAATAATGTCATTGCAGGCCTGTCCAGGCTGCCAAGGTGAAAAAAGGAATGCTGAGATGCCAAAGGAAAGTTCTATTCCATCATCTGTTGCCGCCGCAAGAAGGGGGGGGGGGCTATTACTGCTAGTTAACAAATCAATAATACGCTTGTAAATATGCGCACTACATACTACTGCTTTCAGTTGAAAATGACTATGTACATGTAGTATGAATATTACCGAATGGTTATACTAGTAGAATTTGCTGGACAAATGCTGCCATTGTACTGAATCACAGATCAAGTTGACTTTGAGAGCCACATCAGCCAATGGCTGACATTCTAGCTAAATGCCCAGTCAGAACATTTAGGTTACATACACATGTAAATGTAGGGAAGTCCGTCATTTTCAATTCTGGATTGACAGATTCATCATACTGCGCTCTTGAGATTTCGGTGACGACTGCGGTCAGAAAAGAGAGAACCTACGGGACTAAGGTCGGTATTCCTTGTTGAGTTATTGTCAATACAGTACTTATACATGCGGCTTTGAATCTTGACCCAAAAAGATGACAGAGAAACCAACCGCAGTCCACAAGGCAGCAATTCTGCTACCTGTTCAAGCTTGGCTGTCGAGCACATCTGCTCACGGTTTGAGCAGACTCTCTGGTCAGCGACCAATCTACATCAAACTAATTTGGCTTCTGGTTTTCGCCTCATTCATGACGATCTTTGTCATCCAGGTGCAAGTCTTTGTGAACAAGTACCATGAAAAGCCGCAGACGACCACTCTGCAGGAGGACTCGGTAGAGTTCGAGTTCCCGGACCTGGTCATCTGCAGCACGAACATTGTGTCAGGAAGTTATCCCTACCTGCAGGACTCACAACAAGTGTCAGAAATCAACAGCTATGTGAACAAAACCAATGAACTTTTTGGCATACCATCTCATCAACATGCTTCTCGTAAATTTGCCCAATCTCTGATGGCAACCTTGCCATATCGGCTGCTCAGTGACAGATTGGGTCACAGAGCCGATCAGCTTGTTATGCGAAATGCAATCAATGGAATGGGTCGAGAAAAGGTTCACTTCAGCACCTTCTACAGCCCGTCCGAGCTTAACTGTGTCCGCTTCGAGCCCACAGATGAGCAGAGAGAAGCTCTGAGCATTGAGAACAATTATCTGGAAATTATGTTGTTTGTAGATGGTACCTTCATCAAGTTTTCCAAGAAGATTGATATCGCTCCGGTGCCTTTGGAAAAGCAATCCGGTTTCGACTTTCTTACCTGGGATCTTACCTGGGGTATCAATTTGAAGGGTTGGAGTGGAGTCAACTTGTACTTTGCTAAACGAGGTCACTACCCGAGTCCTGACTCTGTTCTGCAGCTGAGCTCTGGAAAAGAGTACACAATTAACCTGGAGATGGAGAAGCTGACACTTTCCAAGGGGATGCAGTGCCTCTCTGATCCCGAGCCCATGAGGATTGTAAGTCCGTACAACGGGTCCGAGACGGCTTACCAGTACAGCCAGTACCTTTGCCGCTCTGAGAGAATAAACGAGTTGTTGATGAAGCATAGCGGCTGCGTGAACCACCTGCTTCCGAGGAGCAAAAGATTCGAAAGCGCCCTCGGATGCTTGAACACTAATGGACCACTATTCAAAAGTAACTATCAGAGAAATAAAACATTTCTGAATGAAAATGACTATTTTTACGAATCGCTTGATCAGAGGAAAATTCAAAGATACTGCAAAAACAGACGTCCTTGCGAAACATGGAGCTACACCCTCACGTATTCATCTGGTACCTGGCCTAGAATTTTTTCCTCTAATCAGGTCGCATCATTATGGAGCATCCTAATGACAGTCAATAGAGGTCGTTTATCTAACGAAACGCATCCCGGATATGTTGAATTGGAGTCTATCCTTATGGAGATGCTAGACAACATGACCACATAACGCAGTCTGATCGCCAGCAACTATATGCAGGACCAGCTGATGCAAATCAAGGTCAAAGCCGGAAAATCCTTGGGGCCGACAGTCACAATCGAGCGCAGCTACGAGTTGGCTAACCTCGTGTCGGATGCTGGCGGCATTCTGGGCCTCTACATGGGCTGCTCTCTGCTGACTGTGCTGGAGGTGCTCGAGCTGCTGCACGACTGCCTGCTCGGCTGCTGTTCCGTCTGGACCGGAGCCGTGGCGCCTCGGACAGGCGACGACGAAGAGGACAAGAACGATCCGGCCAGAAGTGGAACGCGCGGCAATACGAATTCCGGCTGCAAAGCTGAAACATTCGACGCCACTTTGGTGCTCGAGCAAGTCTAACAATATCAGTGAATTAAATGCATGGCATCGCTAGTACGAAGTTCTTGATTATACGAGAGGGGTTTCCGGAAAATAGTGTTACTTTTACTTGGAGGTTTGGTGTTGTTTGAAAGTGGCAAGTTTCTTCTTAAAAATGACTTAAGCTGCGATCGATTTGGATTTATATTTTAAGAGATAAGTGCACTTAAGTAGAGGGAGATTGGTGATAGACTTACAGAAGCTCAAATACAAGCGTATCTGCTAAAATTAGCCTTCTGCTCAATGGCAATCGATAATTTTTTAATGTATGAGTTGTTTTATGGTCAAATGTGGCACAGTGAAAAGCTTTCTCAAAAGATTGCGGCTGAACCAGTTATGTCGAAAAATCTTCACTGTGCTCAAATTTTGATCCATCAATCGGCAAATGGACGTGCAGTCAGACTGGGAAGCGACATGCCATCTTTACACTTTGGAGCTCCGGGTGCAAAGCAGCTGATATTCATGGCAACTCTGAACTGCGCATGGAGACCATTCCGTCGGCACGATGACAGTGAACAGTTGGGTGAACGAGATCAGGGGTGGAAGAACTGACATGAACTGGAACTGAACCGACTGAAGGTCAGGACGACCGAGATCCATGCCAGCGGCGGCCTCGTTTCGGATCCATTCTCGACTTGATTGATGAAGACTGCCACCAATGCATCCGCGAAATAGACGATAGACCAGATTGCTCGAAGTCCACAGTTTAGAAGTGTCTGCAGAAGATAATTCATGTCAAGCTGAGTGCCCGTTGGGTTCCCTGATGGCTCACTGAGGACATTAAACTGGATCGTCAGTACAGAAGGCTTGTGTCTAGATTTTGTAAGTCTATGACCAATCTCCCTCTACTTAAGTGCACATATGTCTTAAAATATCAATCCGAATCTATTGCAGCTTACATGTAAATCATTTTAAACAAGAAACTTGCCGCTTTCAAACGACACCAAACTTGTGTCAATGCAACTTACCAACCGTCTGCTCCAAGTAAAAGTAACACTATTTTCCGGACACCCCTCGTAATATGACAGTTTTATTACAAAAGAATTCTACTTTCTCGATTCTACCTGCAAACTCAACTGAGCTAAACTCAAACGCACAGGCATGCGACACTGGCCCTGATAGGGCGCACGAATCGCACGACAGGCCTCAGGAAAATTTCCGAACAGATTTTCGATTCCTCTATAGAGCAGGGGTCGGGAAACCCCGGCCCGTAGGCCACGGCTCGCAAAGCCTTTCTATCACTCGGGTTTTTAAAACTTCACAATAGCAATCTGGCCCTGAGATATCTGAGATTAAATTTTCTTTTCTCATTTCCCTTCTCTCTAATCTTCTCTCTCTTCTCTTTTCGTTCCTCTCCTCTGGTCCGCAGTCAAGCGCTATAGGTGTAGGTTCTCTATCTGACCCTGGACCATGGATGAATGAATAGAATGGATTGCTATTCTGGCTCTGGCTATTTTCGTTTTTGACTCTTTTGCATCCGGTTCCCCCCCGTGCCTTTTCATTGGTTGATGATTGCCATAGACAATTTTCGGCCTTCGCCCCTTTCTTTCGATGCACAAGCGCAAAGAACTGATTTTATTGTAGACGAATCGACTCTCGAATCGTGCTTGTAGGTCTTCCCCCTTTATTTCAAAACACGAGCGAAAGCGCTTGTGCATCGAAAGAAAGGGGCGAAGGCCGAAAATTGTCTATGGCAATCATCAACCAATGAAAAGGCACGGGGGGGGGGAACCGGATGCAAAAGAGTCAAAAACGAAAATAGCCAGAGCCAGAATAGCAATCCATTCTATTCATTCATCCATGCCCTGGAGGTAGTTTGCCGATGTCTGCTGTAGAGCATGCTAAATCCGCTAACTGCACGTATATACGTTCTACTTACTAAATGCTATACTATATACTGTATACCAAATATTTACGTTCCCTACGGCCCCCAGATCATTTCTAACAAAATCGAATGTAGCGTCCTTCAAATTTAGTTGCCCATGACAGTCGATTCAGAAATGATACTGAGATAAATACATTGGCTTGATTTTTCCCACAATATACGATCGAGCTACTATTTGCATTGGCGAATATATCCCTGTGTGGAATACACGGTAAGTTTTCTGGGTTTTTTGCAGAACAAATAGTGATCATTAGTGCTGACGCGGTTTTTTGCTTGATTGACGCGCTCAAATAGCTAACATCCTGTTAACCTAACTAATGCAACGGCTGATTTGTATGTATTATATTACATGTACATATATATGTTTATACTGTAAATTTAGTTTTCATTAGCAAAATTTTCGAAACTGCTTTTGCGTGTGCCCGAGGTAATTAATTTACAGTATATTGGATGCAGAGTTGGTTGCTGGCTGATTGATATATAGTAGTGTACGACGTGTAAGCGTGAACATTGACGTCTATTAGCTAAGCTGGTAAACACAGGTAACTGATAGATAGATATTGACTCAAATTGGCGTGGCAAAATTTTGGTCCTGCTCACTGCTGTTTGCTCTGCATGCATGGTTAAGCTCGCGACAAAACCAGACGTAGAACGAATTACGCATTACATTTAATTTTGTTTGATTTAATCATCAATGCATTTTTAGCTACTGCATGATTATGCTATAGAAGATGGTTTAGTCGCGTTAATGAAACTCAATTGACATTTATATTATACACAATAAATGCATGTAACTTTACATGTAAAAAATTCTCTGTTTGCATGAATAACATTTTGAGTGATTGTGAAGTTATAAATGGTTTGTGATAAAATGAAGAGGGGGCTAATTGAATTTAAGATTGTGCGATTATGAGGTCTTGAGACGGGTTTTTGCGCTAGACTGTAGTAAGGGTTTTTCCATTTGATCATTTAGTTTTGAGCTCCCCCTAATTTATGAATTATGCGTAAAAGTAGCTGCTCAACTATAAATGTACTTGACGATGTCCATTTGTACGTTGTTGTACTCCTGGAAGAACTACATGTAATATAAATAATTTAAGGTGCATTCGTCAACTAATGCCTATACACTGTAGCTATCGACACAAGGATCATAATTAAAACAACTTTCGAGAAAAACTTTGAAGAAACAAAGCTTTGTTTGTTGTGTTTCTATCTATCGCTGGATAGATTTACATAAAGAGTCTGCCATAACAACAATTCAATCTAGAACTCTCCTATCATGCAATCTGTCGTCAAAACTCAATTGTCACCGAAGCATATCTTCACTAGCACCTGGCTGGCAGACGACCCTGCTAAAAATTTTGGTCTAAAAGTCATCTTGAATTTGCCTTGAGATTTGATCTTAATGTGTCTATTAGGCAAAAATAATAAAAAAAGGCAACTTTGGTAGGGTAATTCTTAAAGATGTCTACGAAAAACAAACTTTTAGACAACCTTTTCTTTGTCTTAGAAAAGTCAGTATAAACTTTACTTGTAAATAACACATACTTTTACTCGCAGTAGGCGCATCGCTATGCATGAGTAGGTGGCTATTCGAAAAGTCCACTGCAGGGCCATTTAACCATGCAGGACAGACACGACAAATTGTCCGGCACATGATTTGTATTCAACGGCCGGGATCTGGGGGAATGGCAGGATGCGATTTGACAGGACAGGACATATATGATCGGACTACTCGATCAAGTAGGACGGGAAACCTCGTTTCTTAGAAAGTTTTACATGTAGGAGGCCAGTTTTTCCGTCAAAATACACTGACGAATCAAAAGATTAATATTCTAGGTCCTGCCTCCTATCGAAATCATTAACAACTTTTGTGCCGAAAAAATGAAAACTTCCTATCTCCGTAGTGTATTTTTTTAGGAAAACCCGCCTCCTAAAATTTTTAAAGAAAACGAGGTTTCTTCGTCCTTCGTCTTTCGGCAAATGACAGGAAACAAAACAAAGTGCAAAATCGCATACAAGTAAAGTTTCAGGATGCGTTTTTAAACTTAAGTATGCTGGTATAGTATGTACCGGCCTATCTTACAAAGTATTAACGCTTGAGAATGAGGAATCTCATTGTTCGGCATAGTAATTTGAAGTTTAACACATTTTAACAAAACCATTAGAGATTATTTTTTTGTTAAAGCAACTATAAGAAAAAAGTGCAATGTTTATTTTAATAATCTTATTGCGACAGTAGAACTGTCCTTAAATATTATTTTTTGTTGTAAATTTAGTGATTTTTAATAAAAATCTACTACCACCACTGTTTTTTAACTGCAGAAGAACTCCTAACAATTTTAGTAAGGTCGAATATATAATCTTATATACCGATAACTGAACTTCTTTTTTGTGGAGTTTAGGAAACTGCATAGCTTAGCATTCAGCTCAAAATGATTTTGCTAGAAGTTAATAACCAATGCGTCGTTGAAACTTTGATCCCTAGAATCGAGTCAGTTAGACAGGACCCTAAGTGAGTAATCTTATTAATTAATTTATTTCATTCATACTTTTTCTCTTAGACTAAGTCAATGCTGCTTATTTTATTGGTATTTCTAGTTATGGCTTGTGTTACTAAGTGCTCTTTATTATTAAATCAAATATCATAAAGTTACTAGAGCTTATATTGGCCCCAAATAATTATTCATTTAATTTAATGTAAAATCAAGTTTAAGATAATAACAAAAACAAACTATATAATATTTTTCATAAAAAAGACTTCTAGAAGACTTATAAAAGCCCTTTCTCACAAAATAGAGGCTTTTATATTGTTAAAACAAATAAAACAAGTACTTTTCTATACTATTATTACTAGCATTAAACTAAAGACAAAGTCATTAGGCAATCTTTAAGTTTCGTTCATTAAATTAATTTTTCTTTGATTTCTGAACTATCTTGCTCTGAGATGATTATTTTCGAGCTCTCCAGTGTACCCAGCCCTTTCCTAGTTGAGAAAGTAGCAGTTTTGTTAATATTATATATCTAATGTACCATAAAGCTGTTGGTAGGCAAAGGAATGTCTATGGCCCATATTACGGTAACGTAATGATGATGTGGCTTTCACTGATGTGGCATTTGATGTGTACGCAGCTTTAGGAGTGGCATGGAGTAATATCATAAGCAGTTAATAGACAAGCAGCTAATACACTATAAGACTAATAGGCTATCCTGCATTTTCGTTTGTTAAATTATTTTTTCACGTAGAATTAATTTTACATGATCTCACGAGTTCAGCACAGGCAATAAAAAATATTATGGGACATACAGAACACCCGAAAAGTTTAAGAAAGTTTGTTATAGTCCAGTCAGTTTAAACGTTAGTCTCCGGATTACAGTGGGTAGTAATGGGTCACCCAGTACAGAAAGTTGCCGAAATGATGCTCATTTGGATAGAGCCGGCGCCACAGGAACTCCTGCAGGTGCGACTCGAAAAGCCCATCACTGGTACCATGCCCCTGACGCAGCTTGGCCTTGCAGTGCGCCTAGCTGCCCTTGATTGTGTTGGTGTGCACTGTCGGGTCCTGTGGGTCCACGAAATTGAGTTGATGGTTGACACTCACATGGTTGAAGCCCATGGCAGCAAGGCCGTTGTACGACTGCCATCCGTCAGTGATGACTCGGGAACCGGGCAGGATGTACTGCTGCAGAATAGGCAGCAGTGTTTTGGCACGTCGATTCTCAACCACCACCATCATGCATTTGTTACTGCCACACTCTACCATTCCAAGCACCCAGTGGCCCTCACGATAGTTGCCAACATGGTACTTGCGGTGGAAGAATTTGCTCTCGTCCACCTCCACTTCAATGTTTGGGCCACCAAGCTGCATTGGGTGGTCAATAAGTACCTGGGCACACACATCGCGGCAGAAGTTGGCCCAGTCGACACTGGTATGCGGCTGCTGGATGTCACACTGCAGCATGATGTCCTTCAGTGGTGTCTTCAGTGCCCACCAGTACACAAAGTCCACCAGTTGGTTAAGCGCTAGGTGGCTTCTCTCGAAAAAGGAGCCCTTCCTTATGGACTCCTGGCCGTGACACTCCTTGCAAGCCCAAGCCCAGCCATCCACATACCGGTCACCCTGACGACGCTGAAGGCGCATTTGAGGTGCAGCAGGGCAATGGCACCGACGCTTGTTTCACAGCAGCCGGTATTTGGCCAGCCAGCGCATCAGAGACAGTGTGTCAGTGGTCAAAAAAGCCAAGTCCCGCATCCTTATGAGTGGCAGGTCGCATAGTTCCGCAGTAGGTCTTATCTCAGCTGGTGTGATGATAGTAGTGGGAGCAGCTGGACGACCCGCCATTTGGATATGCAGTGTGGCTGAAAAAAATGAAAAAATAATTTAATGAACGAAAATGCAGGATAGCCGACTAATACACTATGGCAGGACAACCAGCGGCACCCACTTTTATTGTACCAATAGCACAAGTGCAACTAGCTGCAGCTTTGTGCGACATCACCTTGACAATGCAGGAACTGGCTGTGATTACAGCAACAACAAGGGATACCATGAATTGGATAGCCAAATACCATCTAATTGCCAACCAGCAAGTGTGTGCCAATTGTCTGGCCACTCAACTTAGGCTGCAGCTCTGTCAAGGTGACCGCTTTGTTTGTACTCAGCATTACATGTTAGCTTTGCTTGTTTGCATCTTATATTTCTGGCTTTATGGTACCTTAGAGGTTAATATTAACAAAGCTGCTACTTTCTCAGCTAGGAAAGGGCTGGATACACTGGAGAGCTTGAAAATAATCATCTCAGAGCAAGATAGTTCAGGAATCATTGAAAAAATAATTTAACAAACGAAACTTGAAGATTGCCAGTCATTAATATGCAAACATAATAATATAATATACTTTTTTCAATTCTTAACAAATCTTTTGTACTAGATACAGCATAAGCTTAAAAGAAAATTTTCATTGTTTCAAAGCTAACTTTTTCAATAGGTTAGCTTTGAACCTAGGTCCTAGTCAAAAAACAATTTTTAATAAGCTATTTCTTTGAGCTTGCATACATGCAGTTTTTGA
Source organism: Macrostomum lignano (assembly GCA_002269645.1). Taxonomy (NCBI): domain Eukaryota; kingdom Metazoa; phylum Platyhelminthes; family Macrostomidae; genus Macrostomum; species Macrostomum lignano. Next base: position 124,319 of record NIVC01001879.1, on the reverse strand, counting down.
AATGGTAAATTTTCATAAATTTTGTAGAACTTTAAATAGCTGTAAAAGCATTTGCTAATATATTGCATATTACAGTATAAGGTGGAGGCAGAGAAAGTTTTTTTGGAATGGGTTTATTTGAAAATTAGTTGCTAACACTAGTGAGGTAAGGTGGATTCCACGTTTGAATTGTTGCTGGCGTTGAGTTTGCACAAATGGTTCTAGAAAATTGCGTAGAAGAATCACAACAAATTACTTTCTCCTGTTTTACTCCGACAGCCAGGTCCTCAAGTTCTGGGGGGAGGGTAGTTGCAATTGTAGCAGAGTGGTTGTATAGTAGTGCGGTCATTCAATTGATAAACACCGGAGATTCTGACACTGTAATCTAATGCGTTGGCTTGTCGAGCTTGTTACTTTCAATAGGGTAGTTGCTGCCACCACCGTAATTTACATATTATGGAATGTATGGTCTTAGAGCTTTCTTTGAGATGAGACTTTGGTTATTTTATGCCCCATGGGCAAAAGACTCAAAATAGGCTATTGGCTTCCTATTAGTTAATGAAAGTATTATTGCTTAATATTAATTATTATTATTATTAACTGAGTATTAAAATAACATTTAGCAGGCAATCAAAATTATTTGACAAGCAGAGCCGGAGTAAGGTAGATGAACAAACTAAAAATGCAAAAATAAAAAGAGAGTGAGTGTGAAAGACAAAGAGCAAGTCTGAATTAGCAGCGCTTGAAACATGCAATATAAATAGTTAGTATAAATTCCAACTATAGGGGCAAAACTTGGACGGGTAGCTAGGCAGCTGGTTGGGCAAAGGAGTGGGCACAAGGTTGAGCAAAGGCAGTTTTACACAGAAATTTAAAGAAAAGAAAATAACAAACAAGAGTGGGGAAACATGGATTCATAGGTGGGACAAATTGGAGGAACAAAAATTGGGACAAAGGACAACATACGGGAAAGTGACTAAATAAACAACTATTGGAAAACAATATGCAAAAATTTCTGGGAGTTGGGGCACGCAATTAAATTCATAAAAACTTAGTAAATTGAATGCAAAAATTATTAAAGTAATTTAAAAAAATCGAAGTGGCAACTGCCACATGCGTGGGGATGCCCTACAAAAAAATCTGCAAAACCTTGCACTTTCCACATCAATAGCAGCCATGGCTGGCAGGGGCTCGGCCAAAAAATCGAAGTGGCAACCCGATTGCCACAAGTATAGAGTGCGTGTATTTGAACTGAGAGTTGGCTATTCTGCCATGAAATATATACAAAATATACATAGGGCCTATACATGCAGTATGGTCATACATGCGTAACTTTGGGAATCATCTGGCTGTTTCTATTGACAATATACACATTCAAGTCACTATTGGCTAAGAGCAATCATGTGACTACTATTCCATCCAATAGCAACTTACATGTGTGTGTTGCCAATAGAAATGGCTGAGTAAATCCCAAGGTTACGCCTAAACATGAGTATGATTTACACTATCACAATTATTGCTAGTTGTCATATGGTAATCAATACATATATATTACTGCTTGCTTCTATGATATACATGCACAACCTCCATATAGTTCATGCAGTTATCTATCCTTTCATACAGTTACCACTACCCCGTTGTAAAAGTTATGCACCTGCAGAGGCACAAAAGGTGAGCGAGGTGCACAAAAGAGGCACTTTGGTGGCCTATTTCGTGTGTGTTTTGGAAATGCACCTGAGTGCACCTTTTATGCCTAAATGTCACCAATATTTTTGAAAAGAGGCATGAAAGGTGTAAAATTGGTGAAGTGGTCAGGCAGTAGGTGAATTCTCAATTTTGATTGGCTGCGGTAAGGGCAGTAAAGGTGCTGAAGGGGCGCAGAAAGTGCACAAAAGGTGAATTAGAGGTGTATAAGGTGTACATGTTGCAGCGTAAATATGTATACAGGTGCATTTCCAAAACACGCTCGAAATAGACCCCAAAAGTCCTCTTCTGTGCACCTCGCTCACCTTTCATGCCTATGCACAAATTAACGCATTAATAATCAGTAACAAAAATTAACTGAGAGTTACATACTCGTACATTGCACACACAGATTGAACATAGAAAAGCTTTATTTATACCTATACTAATCGCTGCTATCCCCTTCCTGATCCTGACAAACCACAAAAGTAAACATTTCCTATACTGATAAGTTTTAATAACTTTCAAATACTCAAAAAAGTTCCGAAAAATGATGAAAAGCTTTGAATCTGTTTAAAGAATAATAAGAAAAAGTAGCAAAGAACTTTCGCAAGTTGGAACGCCCCTTGCATTGCCTCTACACTTAAAGTGCCCACTGTGCACCATTTGTTTACCTTTTGTGCCTCCAATGCACACTGTGCACCTTTATTCACCTTTCGTACCTCCAGTGCACACCAGGTACACTTTTTATGCACCTCCACCACAGCGCACCTTTTTTTCACCTTTCACTCCACCAATGCCCCCAATTCCTACTTTGTTCACCTTTTGTGCCTCTAATGCACACTGTGCACCTTTAATACACCAAACTCCCCTATGACACCTATGCCCCTACCACCTATTTTGTGCCTTATATTCACCTTCTGACCCTGCAGAGCCACTCAGGTGAACATGCGGTGCACAAGTGGCACAAAATAGGCATAAAAGAGGCGAAAGTGAGGCAGAAGGTGTAAAACTCTTCACCTTTCATGCCTACTTTAAAAACTCAAAATCCAACGGGTACTATATGTATATACTAGACTGCATTATATATACACACAACTGGGCAGCAATGGTCGTATATAGTTTTCACGTTGAAAAAAGTTTTTGTATTCAAAGTGGCAATGAGGGATTCTACTTATTCAGTGGCTGAAAATAAACTAATTTCCACTATATATACACGTGTATTTTGTTTTGCATGAGCAGTAAATAAATAGTAAAAAGTGAGTGTTTGTCATGCTATACTTTGTTTTTCTGAATTTTGATTTCATAAAATTTCAATTTCAATTTTGATTTTGGAACGTAACAAAGTAGGTGGTAGGGGCACAGGTGTCATAGGGGAGTTGGGTGAATTAAAGGTGCACAGTATGCATTGGAGACACAAAAGGTGAACAAAGTAGGAATTGGGGGTATTAATAGAGTGAAAGGTAAACAAAAGTTGCACTATAGTAGAGGTACATAAAAATGTATATAGTGTGCATTGGAGGCACAAAAGGTGCACAGTGGGCATTTTAGGCATAGAAGCAATGCAAGGGGCGTTCCAACTTGCAAAATTGCTTTGCTACTATTTCTCACTATTCTTTGGAAAGATTTGAAACTTTTCCTCACTAATGTAGTGATGGATTGAAATTATTTTTCAAATCGAAATCGAAATCAAAATTTTTGGTTTCTTAGAATCAAAATCGAAATTTTTGAGCTTAACAAATTTTTACTTTTTCACTAATCATGCAAAAAGGTTAACACCTTGCCTCTGCATGTATAAGCTTACATGTTTTATAAAAAGTATCTTTGATATGTTTAAACCAGAATACTTAAGATTTAATTTACTTTAAAAATACGAAATAGAAAATGCTGGTGTATTATATGTATTATACACTTGTACATAGAAATATAGTAGAAGTTGTATTATACTTCACCACTGTTTAAGCTGAAGATCTAGATGCAAGTAGCCTATATCCATTTCATTAAGGCTTTAAGTCTTTAGCCAATTAAAATCCACGCCGATGAGTTCAGCCAGTGGGCTTGTGGAGGTTGAGGTGGGTGTAGCACAAGGCCTGGAACAGTGTGCCCCGCACAATCTTTTCTTGTAGAAAAGGCAATTCTCACCTCCCCACTGAGTCTTTGAACCGCACTTCCTTTCACTTCCTATAGATTTTCTTTCTTGTGTAGCATGATCATCAATGTCTAAATTGTTAAAATATAACCAAAATTTCGAAATGATAATTCCCCTAATGCCTGACCACTTTACTGATTGTACATCTTTCATGCCTCTTTTAAAAAATATTGGTAACATTTAGGCATAAAAGGTGCACTCAGTTGCATTTCCAAAACACACACAAAATAGGCCACTAAAGTGCCTCTTTTGTGCACCTCTCTCACCTTTTATGCCTACACAAGTGCATAACTTTTCCAACAGGATACCTTTTGCAATATGGGGTGTCAGTTTAAGCAATCGAAGCAAAATAGTACCAGTGGTGTGGCAGCTTATACTAACACATTACAATTGTTTAGGTCATTTGTATTTTTAAAATATATTTCAAAATCTAATTAGACCAAATCTGATTTGATCTATGGCTAGAATATAGTCTTAACTTAGCCAGATAGGCTAGATTGTATATATTGAGCTCTTCTAAAAGTCCTAGGTATTGTAAGTCTATAAAATATATAACTAGTTTATTTTAGACTTGCCAACTAGATTTTTTGCTATAGAATGTTAAGATACATCAACATTAATTTAGTATCCTAAATTTAAATCCTAAAAGCCAATTAAATCCTAAAAGCCAAAATGGTACCTAGTTTTTTTCTAACCTAGATCAAATTTAATTTAAGTTTTTTATTTGATTTAGAGTTCAATTCTTCACAATTTAATAATTAGTTTACTACCAATAGTTTTATAATTATTAGGATTTCAAGACTTCTATCAATTGCCAAATTTAAAGTAATCTGTAAGTACATGAATTCTGCAAACTTTTTTTGGGTCAGACAGGCTCAGCAGTGTAAAGGGTACTGTTGAACTTATTGACTAATGTTATCTGGCATCCTGGTAAAGCAAAAACCTGAAATAAGAAAATTCTATGTCACTCAATTTTACTTCCAAACAGCTCCAAACCCGACAGTGTGGACATCAAAGTGGCCGACTTTGATGGCGCCATCTATCATATTAGCAATCCCGGTCAGGATCGTTTTGTCATCTGGGTGAGTTGAAATGCTTTATCTTGTGATTCCAGTTGAAAGCGTTAGTATGACAAGAATCAAAGTTGGCATTAAAATTGCAAAATGCAATTCTAATTCAAAAAGCCTCAAATTGACTCTTAGGCGCATACATGCGCAACCTCCAAAATTCGGTTGGCCATGCGACTTAGTTTTAACAAAAATGCGACGTAGTTTTTGGCCAAAATGCGACTTACATGTAAAAAACCCTTTGGGTGAACGGCAAGAGTAACTATGACTGTCTTATTAAGTCAAAATGCCTCGTCAGCTACTTAGTACTACTACTTAGTACTTTTTACTACCAAAAAAGTCGCATTTTTGCGACTTCCTTGATTGGCCGCCAAATCGGTCGGCCGACTCGGCCGACTGTTGCGCATGTATGCTTAGGCGAGTTTTTAGTGACTTTTGCCGAGACATCTTGTCGTTTTAGAGTCGTCTAGAGTCACTTATTTCCTATTTTACCTGTGTTACCTGCAACGATTCTGGTCAAAGTCCCGTTTTCATCGTATGTAAAATCAAACAAAATCTACATGCAGGTGAGCATTAGCTTGAAATTCTTCAAGGAACTGGAGGACCATGGTGCCCACGATCTGTTGAAAGCCAGATATGGCAACTATCTGCTGGACACTACCGAACCAGGCTACAATGTGACGCTTTGCTATCGCCTAACCGATCTGCCAGACAACTACAAAGAACTCGTTATGCAGGCGTCTATGCTTAAGCGCAACTGTTTTGCCTGCGTTTTTGAAAAATATTTTAATCTGCAAGCCGCTGGTGGAGACGCCGAGCAGAGGGCTGTGATTCACTATCGTGATGATGAGACCCTGTGAGTTATTCTGCGTTGGAGTCCCGTGCCTCTCACTGAAGGATGGGGTGTCACTCTCACTGAAGGATAGGGTGTCACTCACACTGAAGGATGGGGTGTCACCCTCACTGAAGGATGGGGTGTCACTCTCACTGAAGTATGAAGTGTCACTCTCACTGAAGGATAGGGCGTCACTCACACTGAAGGATAGGGTTTCACTCACACTGAAGAACCTGAAGGATGGGGTTTCACTCACACTGAAGAACCTGAAGGATGGGGTTTCACTCACACTGAAGAACCTGAAGGCTGGGGTGTCACTCACACTGAAGAACCTGGAGGATAAGGTGTCACTCACACTGAAGGATGGGGTGTCACTCACACTGAAGGATAGGGTGTCACTCACACTGAAGGATGGGGTGTCACTCTCACTGAAGTATGAAGTGTCACTCTCACTAAAGGATGAAGTGTCACTCTCACTGAAGGATAGGGTGTCACTCACACTGAAGGATGGGGTGTCACCCTCACTGAAGGATGGGGTGTCACTCTCACTGAAGTATGAAGTGTCACTCTCACTGAAGGATAGGGCGTCACTCACACTGAAGGATAGGGTTTCACTCACACTGAAGAACCTGAAGGATGGGGTTTCACTCACACTGAAGAACCTGAAGGATGGGGTTTCACTCACACTGAAGAACCTGAAGGCTGGGGTGTCACTCACACTGAAGAACCTGGAGGATAAGGTGTCACTCACACTGAAGGATGGGGTGTCACTCACACTGAAGGATAGGGTGTCACTCACACTGAAGGATGGGGTGTCACTCTCACTGAAGTATGAAGTGTCACTCTCACTAAAGGATGAAGTGTCACTCTCACTGAAGGATGAAGTGTCACTCACACTGAAGGATGGGGTGTTACTCACACTGAAGGATGGGGTGTCACTTACACTGAAGGATGGGGTGTCACTCACACTGAAGGATAGGGTGTCACTCACACTGAAGGATGGGGTTTCACTCACACTGAAGAACCTGAAGGATGGGGTTTCACTCACACTGAAGAACCTGAAGGATGGGGTTTCACTCACACTGAAGAACCTGAAGGATGGGGTGTCACTCACACTGAAGAACCTGGAGGATAAGGTGTCACTCACACTGAAGAATGGGGTGTCACTCACACTGAAGGATAGGGTGTCACTCACACTGAAGAACCTGAAGGATGGGGTGTCACTCACACTGAAGAACCTGGAGGATAAGGTGTCACTCACACTGAAGGATGGGGTGTCACTCACACTGAAGGATAGGGTGTCACTCACACTGAAGGATAGGGTGTCACTCACACTGAAGGATGGGGTGTCACCCTCACTGAAGGATGGGGTGTCACTCTCACTGAAGTATGAAGTGTCACTCTCACTGAAGGATAGGGCGTCACTCACACTGAAGGATAGGGTTTCACTCACACTGAAGAACCTGAAGGATGGGGTTTCACTCACACTGAAGAACCTGAAGGATGGGGTTTCACTCACACTGAAGAACCTGAAGGATGGGGTGTCACTCACACTGAAGAACCTGGAGGATAAGGTGTCACTCACACTGAAGGATGGGGTGTCACTCACACTGAAGGATAGGGTGTCACTCACACTGAAGGATGGGGTGTCACTCTCACTGAAGTATGAAGTGTCACTCTCACTAAAGGATGAAGTGTCACTCTCACTGAAGGATGAAGTGTCACTCACACTGAAGGATGGGGTGTCACTCACACTGAAGGATGGGGTGTCAATTACACTGAAGGATGGGGTGTCACTCACACTGAAGGATAGGGTGTCACTCACACTGAAGGATGGGGTTTCACTCACACTGAAGAACCTGAAAGATGGGGTTTCACTCACACTGAAGAACCTGAAGGATGGGGTGTCACTCACACTGAAGAACCTGGAGGATAAGGTGTCACTCACACTGAAGAATGGGGTGTCACTCACACTGAAGGATAGGGTGTCACTCACACTGAAGGATAGGGTGTCACTCACACTGAAGGATGGGGTTTCACTCACACTGAAGAACCTGAAGGATGGGGTTTCACTCACACTGAAGAACCTGAAGGATGGGGTTTCACTCACACTGAAGAACCTGAAGGATGGGGTGTCACTCACACTGAAGAACCTGGAGGATAAGGTGTCACTCACACTGAAGAATGGGGTGTCACTCACACTGAAGGATAGGGTGTCACTCACACTGAAGAACCTGAAGGATGGGGTGTCACTCACACTGAAGAACCTGGAGGATAAGGTGTCACTCACACTGAAGGATGGGGTGTCACTCACACTGAAGGATAGGGTGTCACTCACACTGAAGGATAGGGTGTCACTCACACTGAAGGATGGGGTGTCACCCTCACTGAAGGATGGGGTGTCACTCTCACTGAAGTATGAAGTGTCACTCTCACTGAAGGATAGGGCGTCACTCACACTGAAGGATAGGGTTTCACTCACACTGAAGAACCTGAAGGATGGGGTTTCACTCACACTGAAGAACCTGAAGGATGGGGTTTCACTCACACTGAAGAACCTGAAGGATGGGGTGTCACTCACACTGAAGAACCTGGAGGATAAGATGTCACTCACACTGAAGGATAGGGTGTCACTCACACTGAAGGATAGGGTGTCACTCACACTGAAGGATGGGGTGTCACTCTCACTGAAGTATGAAGTGTCACTCTCACTAAAGGATGAAGTGTCACTCTCACTGAAGGATGAAGTGTCACTCACACTGAAGGATGGGGTGTCACTCACACTGAAGGATGGGGTGTCAATTACACTGAAGGATGGGGTGTCACTCACACTGAAGGATAGGGTGTCACTCACACTGAAGGATGGGGTTTCACTCACACTGAAGAACCTGAAAGATGGGGTTTCACTCACACTGAAGAACCTGAAGGATGGGGTGTCACTCACACTGAAGAACCTGGAGGATAAGGTGTCACTCACACTGAAGGATGGGGTGTCACTCACACTGAAGGATAGGGTGTCACTCACACTGAAGGATGGGGTGTCACTCTCACTGAAGTATGAAGTGTCACTCTCACTAAAGGATAGGGTGTCACTCACACTGAAGGATGGGGTGTCACCCTCACTGAAGGATGGGGTGTCACTCTCACTGAAGTATGAAGTGTCACTCTCACTGAAGGATGAAGTGTCACTCACACTGAAGGATGGGGTGTTACTCACACTGAAGGATGGGGTGTCACTTACACTGAAGGATGGGGTGTCACTCACACTGAAGGATAGGGTGTCACTCACACTGAAGGATGGGGTTTCACTCACACTGAAGAACCTGAAGGATGGGGTTTCACTCACACTGAAGAACCTGAAGGATGGGGTTTCACTCACACTGAAGAACCTGAAGGATGGGGTGTCACTCACACTGAAGAACCTGGAGGATAAGGTGTCACTCACACTGAAGGATGGGGTGTCACTCACACTGAAGGATAGGGTGTCACTCACACTGAAGAACCTGAAGGATGGGGTGTCACTCACACTGAAGAAGCTGGAGGATAAGGTGTCACTCACACTGAAGGATGGGGTGTCACTCACACTGAAGGATAGGGTGTCACTCACACTGAAGGATAGGGTGTCACTCACACTGAAGGATGGGGTGTCACCCTCACTGAAGGATGGGGTGTCACTCTCACTGAAGTATGAAGTGTCACTCTCACTGAAGGATAGGGCGTCACTCACACTGAAGGATGGGGTTTCACTCACACTGAAGAACCTGAAGGATGGGGTTTCACTCACACTGAAGAACCTGAAGGATGGGGTTTCACTCACACTGAAGAACCTGAAGGATGGGGTGTCACTCACACTGAAGAACCTGGAGGATAAGGTGTCACTCACACTGAAGGATGGGGTGTCACTCACACTGAAGGATAGGGTGTCACTCACACTGAAGGATGGGGTGTCACTCTCACTGAAGTATGAAGTGTCACTCTCACTAAAGGATGAAGTGTCACTCTCACTGAAGGATGAAGTGTCACTCACACTGAAGGATGGGGTGTCACTCACACTGAAGGATGGGGTGTCAATTACACTGAAGGATAGGGTGTCACTCACACTGAAGGATAGGGTGTCACTCACACTGAAGGAGGGGGTTTCACTCACACTGTAGAACCTGAAAGATGGGGTTTCACTCACACTGAAGAACCTGAAGGATGGGGTGTCACTCACACTGAAGAACCTGGAGGATAAGGTGTCACTCACACTGAAGGATGGGGTGTCACTCACACTGAAGGATAGGGTGTCACTCACACTGAAGGATGGGGTGTCACTCTCACTGAAGTATGAAGTGTCACTCTCACTAAAGGATGAAGTGTCACTCACACTGAAGGATGAAGTGTCACTCACACTGAAGGATGGGGTGTCACTCACACTGAAGGATGGGGTGTCAATTACACTGAAGGATGGGGTGTCACTCACACTGAAGGATAGGGTGTCACTCACACTGAAGGATGGGGTTTCACTCACACTGAAGAACCTGAAGGATGGGGTTTCACTCACACTGAAGAACCTGAAGGATGGGGTGTCACTCACACTGAAGAACCTGGAGGATAAGGTGTCACTCACACTGAAGGATGGGGTGTCACTCACACTGAAGGATAGGGTGTCACTCACACTGAAGGATGGGGTGTCACTCTCACTGAAGTATGAAGTGTCACTCTCACTAAAGGATGAAGTGTCACTCACACTGAAGGATGGGGTGTTACTCACACTGAAGGATGGGGTGTCACTCACACTGAAGGATGGGGTGTCACTTACACTGAAGGATGGGGTGTCACTCACACTGAAGGATAGGGTGTCACTCACACTGAAGGATGGGGTGTCACTCTCACTGAAGTATGAAGTGTCACTCTCACTGAAGGATGAAGTGTCACTCACACTGAAGGATAAAGTGTCACTCTCACTGAAGGACGAAGTGTCACTCTCACTGAAGTATAGGGTTTCACTCACACTGAAGAACCTGAAGGATGGGGTTTCACTCACACTGAAGAACCTGAAGGATGGGGTTTCACTCACACTGAAGAACCTGAAAGATGGGGTTTCACTCACACTGAAGAACCTGAAGGATGAGGTGTCACTCACACTGAAGAACCTGAAGGATAGGGTGTCACTCACACTGAAGGATGGGGTGTCACTCTCACTGAAGTATGAAGTGTCACTCTCACTAAAGGATGAAGTGTCACTCTCACTGAAGGATGAAGTGTCACTCACACTGAAGGATGGGGTGTTACTCACACTGAAGGATGGGGTGTCACTTACACTGAAGGATGGGGTGTCACTCACACTGAAGGATGGGGTTTCACTCACACTGAAGAACCTGAAGGATGGGGTTTCACTCACACTGAAGAACCTGAAGGATGGGGTTTCACTCACACTGAAGAACCTGAAGGATGGGGTGTCACTCACACTGAAGAACCTGGAGGATAAGGTGTCACTCACACTGAAGGATGGGGTGTCACTCACACTGAAGGATAGGGTGTCACTCACACTGAAGAACCTGAAGGATGGGGTGTCACTCACACTGAAGAACCTGGAGGATAAGGTGTCACTCACACTGAAGGATGGGGTGTCACTCACACTGAAGGATAGGGTGTCACTCACACTGAAGGATAGGGTGTCACTCACACTGAAGGATGGGGTGTCACCCTCACTGAAGGATGGGGTGTCACTCTCACTGAAGTATGAAGTGTCACTCTCACTGAAGGATAGGGTTTCACTCACACTGAAGAACCTGAAGGATGGGGTTTCACTCACACTGAAGAACCTGAAGGATGGGGTTTCACTCACACTGAAGAACCTGAAGGATGGGGTGTCACTCACACTGAAGAACCTGGAGGATAAGGTGTCACTCACACTGAAGGATGGGGTGTCACTCACACTGAAGGATAGGGTGTCACTCACACTGAAGGATGGGGTGTCACTCTCACTGAAGTATGAAGTGTCACTCTCACTAAAGGATGAAGTGTCACTCTCACTGAAGGATGAAGTGTCACTCACACTGAAGGATGGGGTGTCACTCACACTGAAGGATGGGGTGTCAATTACACTGAAGGATGGGGTGTCACTCACACTGAAGGATAGGGTGTCACTCACACTGAAGGATGGGGTTTCACTTACACTGAAGAACCTGAAAGATGGGGTTTCACTCACACTGAAGAACCTGAAGGATGGGGTGTCACTCACACTGAAGAACCTGGAGGATAAGGTGTCACTCACACTGAAGGATGGGGTGTCACTCACACTGAAGGATAGGGTGTCACTCACACTGAAGGATGGGGTGTCACTCTCACTGAAGTATGAAGTGTCACTCTCACTAAAGGATGAAGTGTCACTCACACTGAAGGATGAAGTGTCACTCACACTGAAGGATGGGGTGTCACTCACACTGAAGGATGGGGTGTCAATTACACTGAAGGATTGGGTGTCACTCACACTGAAGGATAGGGTGTCACTCACACTGAAGGATGGGGTTTCACTCACACTGAAGAACCTGAAGGATGGGGTTTCACTCACACTGAAGAACCTGAAGGATGGGGTGTCACTCACACTGAAGAACCTGGAGGATAAGGTGTCACTCACACTGAAGGATGGGGTGTCACTCACACTGAAGGATAGGGTGTCACTCACACTGAAGGATGGGGTGTCACTCTCACTGAAGTATGAAGTGTCACTCTCACTAAAGGATGAAGTGTCACTCACACTGAAGGATGGGGTGTTACTCACACTGAAGGATGGGGTGTCACTCACACTGAAGGATGGGGTGTCACTTACACTGAAGGATGGGGTGTCACTCACACTGAAGGATAGGGTGTCACTCACACTGAAGGATGGGGTGTCACTCTCACTGAAGTATGAAGTGTCACTCTCACTGAAGGATGAAGTGTCACTCACACTGAAGGATAAAGTGTCACTCACACTGAAGTATAGGGTTTCACTCACACTGAAGAACCTGAAGGATGGGGTTTCACTCACACTGAAGAACCTGAAGGATGGGGTTTCACTCACACTGAAGAACCTGAAAGATGGGGTTTCACTCACACTGAAGAACCTGAAGGATGAGGTGTCACTCACACTGAAGAACCTGAAGGATAGGGTGTCACTCACACTGAAGGATGGGGTGTCACTCTCACTGAAGTATGAAGTGTCACTCTCACTAAAGGATGAAGTGTCACTCTCACTGAAGGATGAAGTGTCACTCACACTGAAGGATGGGGTGTTACTCACACTGAAGGATGGGGTGTCACTTACACTGAAGGATGGGGTGTCACTCACACTGAAGGATGGGGTTTCACTCACACTGAAGAACCTGAAGGATGGGGTTTCACTCACACTGAAGAACCTGAAGGATGGGGTTTCACTCACACTGAAGAACCTGAAGGATGGGGTGTCACTCACACTGAAGAACCTGGAGGATAAGGTGTCACTCACACTGAAGGATGGGGTGTCACTCACACTGAAGGATAGGGTGTCACTCACACTGAAGAACCTGAAGGATGGGGTGTCACTCACACTGAAGAACCTGGAGGATAAGGTGTCACTCACACTGAAGGATGGGGTGTCACTCACACTGAAGGATAGGGTGTCACTCACACTGAAGGATAGGGTGTCACTCACACTGAAGGATGGGGTGTCACCCTCACTGAAGGATGGGGTGTCACTCTCACTGAAGTATGAAGTGTCACTCTCACTGAAGGATAGGGTTTCACTCACACTGAAGAACCTGAAGGATGGGGTTTCACTCACACTGAAGAACCTGAAGGATGGGGTTTCACTCACACTGAAGAACCTGAAGGATGGGGTGTCACTCACACTGAAGAACCTGGAGGATAAGGTGTCACTCACACTGAAGGATGGGGTGTCACTCACACTGAAGGATAGGGTGTCACTCACACTGAAGGATGGGGTGTCACTCTCACTGAAGTATGAAGTGTCACTCTCACTAAAGGATGAAGTGTCACTCTCACTGAAGGATGAAGTGTCACTCACACTGAAGGATGGGGTGTCACTCACACTGAAGGATGGGGTGTCAATTACACTGAAGGATGGGGTGTCACTCACACTGAAGGATAGGGTGTCACTCACACTGAAGGATGGGGTTTCACTCACACTGAAGAACCTGAAAGATGGGGTTTCACTCACACTGAAGAACCTGAAGGATGGGGTGTCACTCACACTAAAGAACCTGGAGGATAAGGTGTCACTCACACTGAAGGATGGGGTGTCACTCACACTGAAGGATAGGGTGTCACTCACACTGAAGAATGGGGTGTCACTCTCACTGAAGTATGAAGTGTCACTCTCACTAAAGGATGAAGTGTCACTCACACTGAAGGATGAAGTGTCACTCACACTGAAGGATGGGGTGTCACTCACACTGAAGGATGGGGTGTCAATTACACTGAAGGATGGGGTGTCACTCACACTGAAGGATAGGGTGTCACTCACACTGAAGGATGGGGTTTCACTCACACTGAAGAACCTGAAGGATGGGGTGTCGTCACTCACACTGAAGAACCTGGAGGATAAGGTGTCACTCACACTGAAGGATGGGGTGTCACTCACCCTGAAGGATAGGGTGTCACTCACACTGAAGGATGGGGTGTCACTCTCACTGAAGTATGAAGTGTCACTCTCACTAAAGGATGAAGTGTCACTCACACTGAAGGATGGGGTGTTACTCACACTGAAGGATGGGGTGTCACTCACACTGAAGGATGGGGTGTCACTTACACTGAAGGATGGGGTGTCACTCACACTGAAGGATAGGGTGTCACTCACACTGAAGGATGGGGTGTCACTCTCACTGAAGTATGAAGTGTCACTCTCACTGAAGGATGAAGTGTCACTCACACTGAAGGATAAGATGTCACTCTCACTAAAGGATAAAGTGTCACTCTCACTGAAGGATAAAGTGTCACTCTCACTGAAGGACGAAGTGTCACTCTCACTGAAGTATAGGGTTTCACTCACACTGAAGAACCTGAAGGATGGGGTTTCACTCACACTGAAGAACCTGAAGGATGGGGTTTCACTCACACTGAAGAACCTGAAAGATGGGGTTTCACTCACACTGAAGAACCTGAAGGATGAGGTGTCACTCACACTGAAGAACCTGAAGGATGGGGTGTCACTCACTGAAGAACCTGAAGGATGGGGTTTCACTCACACTGAAGAACCTGAAGGATGGGGTGTCACTTACTGAAGAACCTGAAGGATGGGGTTTCACTCACACTGAAGAACCTGAAGGATGAGGTGTCACTCACACTGAAGAACCTGAAGGATGGGGTGTCACTCACTGAAGAACCTGAAGGATGGGGTTTCACTCACACTGAAGAACCTGAAGGATGGGGTGTCACTCACTGAAGAACCTGAAGGATGGGGTTTCACTCACACTGAAGAACCTGAAGGATGGGGTGGGGTGTCATCATACTCAAGAGCCTGAAGGATAGGCCGTTTCACTAATGGACCTGAAGAATGGGATGGCATGGGGTAAGTCCCACAGTTGAAGCGCAAACGTGTATCTATACATAGCTAACTAATTAAACCGGTTCAGGTGCGACTTGGCACAGGCACTCCCCCTATACGAACAATTTTCTGGCCGTTGAGCGTCCGGTGGGGGTGGGGGTATTTTAGTTGCAGGTGTAAGTAAGGTGTTATATTTTTACCTTCCCCATCTATTCAGGTACGTCGAGGCGCTCCCAGACCGCGTCACCGTCATCTTTAGCGTGGTTTTCCGCGACCCCGACGATATCATTGTTGGCAAAGTGTTCCTTCAAGAGTTTGTTGAATCGCGCAGAGATTTCAACCAGGCGCCGCAGGTGCTCTATTCTCATAAGAATCCGCCGTCGAGCATTGCCGGCACTGACGCTCTGGTTGCTGACAATGTCGCCTACGTCACCTTCGTGCTGTTTCCTCGGCACACATCGCCGGAGGCTCGCGACAAGACCATCGACTTGGTGCACATGTTCCGCAACTATCTGCACTATCAAATCAAGTGCAGCAAGGTCTATATTCATATGCGGATGCGGGCCAAGACTAACGAGTTCTTGTCCATCCTTAATAGAGCCAGGCCGTCCTATGCCAATGAGCAGAAGGAGAAGAAGACTATGTCCGGTAGGACTTTCCGTCGGGATTAACGTCGAATCTGCCTGGCTTGGCGTTCACTTTTGGATTCATTGAAATGAAGTGAAAGGGTGGTGCTGCTGTTTGCAAATAATGGCAAAAACAAATTACATATTAATAAGGAATATGTTCGCTGAATTTCCATTATCCAGTGTATTGTTTGGGGAGTCATTATCACTGTTATAATAAGCCTGTTGCACTATTAATATTATCTCTTTTCATAATTATTGGTTACGGGGCGTCCCCATGGATTTTATGGTGGGGGGGACAAAGCCGAGAATTGTACATGTACATGACTAAATTGTGGCGTTTTGGCGTCATTTTAGCGCCCTGAAGCAAAATTATAAATTTCCATAACGGGTTAATTCAAGTTGGAGTGGGGGAGACAAAGCATTGGCATTTCCCCCCTCCCCCGGTGGCGACGTCCCTGATTTGTTACTAAGCACTAAATAATGTTTATTTATAAACTTATTATGATGCCTCAATAAATTGACAGATGGCTATATAATATTCCAGTTGATTTAGTTATATCTTATATATTCTAGGACTATAGATACAGGCACTATTTCTAATTGGTGTGCTAAATTTACGCTTCTCAGTAGTTGAAAACCTACCATTATTATCTGGATATTGTTTTAATTATTTAATTCAGATTTTGATTGATAATTTAACTAATTGAATTGGCCTGATGTATGTGTAAATCTTTTTTTATATAAGCTCTTTTAATCTTTCAAGCGTCTTAAATTGGTCTTCTATATAAACATGCGTGTGTCTAAATACATATTCGTGCACAGCGACTACATTATTACACATTATTCGATAATGCTCTTTTTATCGACGCTTAATAATTAGTTGTAATGTGTTGTTTGTTGGTTTATTCTTATATTAATTAGCTTTCTCTAATCCCTATAATTTGTGTGCACCAAGCCTGAATCCTACTGGATAGCAGTGCTGACCCGTTGAATGGGCTCTGAAATGAAGGCCGTCAAAAATTACATTATGGATGGATGTGCAGCAAACTGCCATGATTTTCTATGAAATATGTAATCCTATACTATTTTTGCATTAATGATTCTTAACTTTATTGAAAATTTGTCTATGGTTGAAATGCGGGGGAGATAGAAAGCTACAAAAAGGCAATTCAGATTTCATATCAGATCTCGCTTCGCTCGCCACGAACTTCTAACCCTAGAACGCGCATTAAGCACCATGATCTGGTCAGGGAGTTCTATTGTTAGAACTCCTTGACCGGTATTTCTTAACTTAAGTTTTACGTTACTTGAACCTTTTCATATCAAGCATTTCTTTGCTTTTTGTCTATGGTTCAACCCACGTACTCTGCTGAAATTTTGGCCCTCGGCAAACCTTCTATGCTTCTTTTCTCCCAAACAGAGCTCTAGCCTCTTCGCAGTAACGTCCGTAAGACTCGCGCTATGTGCACTTGTGTTTCGGCCATTATTTACCTCCCTGACCTACTACATAATCTACCATTACAAACAGCTCATTATAGTGACTCCAGCGACTCTCTAAACTTTTTAAGGACTTTTAAGACGACTCATGTTTAGTAACTCTATAGACAGACAGACAGACAGCGCATTATTCCCTAGATAGGCCACTCTCAATAGGCGATTCTCCTGCTCCCACTCTCGATTTTCGTTTACATGTTTAACTGTTTTATTTGAATAAGTTTTTCGTTCGTTACTTCAAGTGAAAGAAACTTCATTTGCAAGCATTTATACTAAAAATAGCTAAATTTACCATAAAAATCCCTTGATACGCGTACAAGCTACTGATCTGATACCGTAGTCGCAAAAATTTTCAAGAAATACAAAGGCTCTATGGGCATGCTTGTGGTCGCTACTCGCTGAGTGGCTTATCTAGGAAATACGAGTATAAGGTCTATGCTCTAGCGGCTCTTGTGACTTTTTAACGACTGAAACGACTATAATGCGACGGAGAGATGACTGTTGAGTCACGTGCGCATCACGTGAACTGCAGAATCGTAAGAGTCGCGAAAGAATCGTCCAAGAGTCGTCGTGTCAGTGATTAACTTTCTACTAACTCAAGCAGACTAGAGTTGTTATTAATTCAAAATGCGATTTTAACACTCATAGTGACGCAGATGCGCTTTAGAGGCTACTCGGTGATTTTACAGCGACTCTGGTACGCTTCAGATACATGTACGACTCTACGGCCCTTGCAGAGTCATTATAGAAGCGCTCCGGAGTCATCTCAGTCTCCGACAATAAAACGTCACTGCATCTTAGTGACCAACACTGAAACACAGCCGAATAAAAATCGAAGAGAAATAAAAAGAAACTGCGGGCCCGTCATCAAACGTCGGTTGCCCCGGGCATAGCAGAGCGACAAGAGAAGCTGATCAGCCGACACCAGCCGATTCTCAGATGTGTCGCTCGAGGGCGGCGTCAGGGCACAGTGCCAACCGCCGAGCCAGTCTTGGAAGAAGGAACAGATGCACGCGCTCCTTAAACTGTCCGATGGTCTTCTCGAAATCGCAGCGCAGGACAAGACCCCTGGGGTACCTCTGCAGGTTGGAGCGCTGCATGGGTTCTGGGCCCTTAGCTCTGCGGGGAAGCAGGCTAGACTTGCGGAGCAGACCCCACTAGCAGAAAGCATGCACGTGCAGAGTCGCCAGCGCCCACTGGCACACAGAACCATGACAAAGTTTAACAACTGGCTAGGCTCATGCAGCCGAGAAGCCGCATCCACAAAAATCTGGAACTCGCTCGACACGGGGAAAGCACGAACACTAATCCCATAACGCAGGCACGTGAGTGCCACCGTCTGCAGCAGCCGCTGCAGTGGCGCACAATTGGAAACGCCCTTGCTGATAATGTGGCAGGCGGCTTGGTTGTCGCAATAGATGCTGCTCCTGGAGCCCTTGAGCTGCTCCCTCCAACGGATGACGCCCAGCAGCGGTGCCACCGCTTCTTTGTAGTTGATGGGCAGCTCTACAAACGCCAAGTCCGCATGGCCATCAACCAGTCCACATAGCACCAGTCCCAGAAACCATTGGACATTCGCAGCACCGCCGCACTGCTTCTTCCGCAAGCATCCGACTCGATGGCAACATCATTCAACTCGATGGCCACAACTTCAACGAGACTGTCCACCACTGAAAAAAGCTCCGCAGCCGCTCAGCGATATTTTTCATCCGCTGCCCTGGCCGAAGAGCATTTGCAACAATCGATCAACTCCCGCATGAATGTGCGCCCAGAACAGATAACCCGCGCCGCCCAACCGAGCTTACCAATCACATGCTGCAATGACCGCCGACTAATTCTGGTTTTTCCCGCTTCCAGCTCCAGCAGACAGACAAGCTTCTCCACCTTCTCATCCGACAGTTTCTTCACTCCGGTTAGAGTGTCAAACTCGACACCCAAGAAGGACATACGCTGAGAGGGCCGCTGACACTAGCCCCAGTCCCCAGTTGAAAGTAAATCCCAAGCGAGTCACGAGGTCAGTCATCTAATCGGAAAATTTCTGACAGTCCTCACGCGAACCACAAAAGGCAAAGTCATCCAAGTACGCCTCAGTCCTGATGAAACCTCTCCGCACCATCATCAGCTTCATCGCTCGCTGAGCCGGTGAAAGCACGTCACCGAAGCCGCCGCTCCAAAGGGTAGCCTGGTGTCGTACATGTGGGACGCAGTGTTGGAGTTCCGAAAGCGCGAAACTTGATTCCAGTCCGGCTGAAGTCGTCAGGGTGCACACCAACCGCACGCGATGAGCTTCTCTCAGGTCGACTTTGGTCATCCAGCACCCTCTAGTCAACTTCCTGGCAAAGTTTTCCGCGCAAGAAAAGTGCAGCTTCTCCTGACCGACCCACATCGAGTTGACGCAGCCACTGGCCGGCCGGCTACAGTCGTGAATCAGGCGCACCCGTTCGTTGTCTTTCGGCAAGACACCGATGGCACTCACAATCTCAGGCCGCTGCCCCTTCGGGCACAGGCGGTAACAGCCCAGCTCAACCTCTTTGCCGATCTGCTTCTCCACCGCCTCCATAAAAACATTGATAGAGTTGTAGTTGCTGACTTCGATCCTATCGCTGCTGCTGGCCGGAACGTTAGTGATACGAAACCCACTGGTCATTCCATCCAAAATGAAACTCTTACGATCCCGCGGCACATCTACAACACTCAGCTCCTCCTTACACTCCGTCAGATTCATGTGGGTAGATAAAATCCGGGAATTAAAAACTTCACCGCCATTCAGTCTGTGTCGAAGCCCTCCCGCCTCCGCAGCTGGGCCCCCGTGCACGGCCGCTTCCGAATGGCCTTGACCACATCGCCGGCACAGATGAGAAAACCGGCAGTTCCTCCTGCTGCACCCAGCCTCCTTGTTGAAATCGAAACAGATGCCCTGGCTCCTCCTAACCGGTCTCTCTGCAGCGACCTCGCCCTTTTGTGGCGCCATCAATTGTACGTGGCCACCAGGCCGATGTCTGAACCACGCGCCTCCCAGGCGAGTCACCAAGCCGGCACTCATTGTCGAATCTCAGCACCCGCGCCTTCTCGAAACCGAAGTCGAACAGCTCACCGATGCGAACAGTGCAGTGCAGGTAGTCACGTAGCTCCGACACATCAGAGCAACCACCATCCCCTCGCTTCACCAGTCTGCCATCATCTAGCATTCTTAGCATGATGCGTGCATTGCCAGCTACCCAGTCTCCCATCGGTCAACGTCTCCACCGATGAACTCAGTGATGCGGTAGGGACTGCCTTCTCTAAGCCCTATCTCTTGCTTCCTAGTATGCGCCTCCTCCGACATAAAGGCATCGAAGAACTCACCATGGAGCTCTGAGGTGGCCGGCTGTTGCTGCAGCTGGCTGACCTCCGCCTGGAGCAGACCTCCTCTTTTGGCAGCTTCAACAGGCGGATCCGCTGCTCCGCTTCCAGGCCGTCAGCCGCGCCAGACCCTGGGCCTCCGGTTGCCGCCGCTGCCCCCGCGTCGCTCGGTAGCTCGGCCGCCTCGTTCCCTTTTTCTACCGTCGATCTCGCCCCGCTCACGCACTGGTCTGATGCCTCCGCTTCTCCACTTTGCAGTTCAGAGGCCAGTGTGTGACAATGCTGAAATAGGCGTTCTATCAAATCACCCTTATTGCCATACGTTGGCAAGCCTAGACCTTGCAGCCTCTCACGTAGGACTTTAACAGAGTCAGACATGATTCAGCAAAAAATTGACTAAGGTTAGCGAGAGCCGGAAGATAAGCGCGCCTCAGAGCAAACCAAGGCAGAGTCACTTCTTTCCTATTTACGTATTACTTGCAACGAGTCGGTAAGGGACGCTGGGACGCTTCTTGGCACTGGCGTCGCTATGGATTTTATGGTGGGGTGGACAAAGCCAAGAATTATGCATGTACATGTACATGACTAAATTCCTATATGTACAATTTTTAGAGAATTGGTGTTGTCAGCGCTTATTTTAGCGCCGCGGGCACTCATTTTAGCGCCGCAGACCCTGTTTTGTCGCCCTGAAGCAAAATTATTCATATTCAAAACGGGCCTGGGGGGGGGACAAAGCTTTGGCATGTCCCCCCATAGCTTTTACTAGGGGGACATGTCCCCTCCTCCCCCGGTGACGCCGCCCCTGCTTCTTGGCCTTAAGTACCGTTTTTAAGTGACCGGGTCCGTAACTCTCCCAAAATCATAATGGACAGCAGTGGCGTTTTGGCGACTTCAGTTCACAACAAAGCTTTTTAGGGTCAAGGCACCCTGGCGCAACATGCACCTGCGGCATTGACGTGTCACAACCGGTGATGAGACGATTCTACCCATTCTGCTAAGTGAGCACATACAATAGCGCACCAATACTGTACGCAGGTTCGCAATCGTACACACGCCCAGTACAGGGTGTTACAGCTACCCTAACTTTCTAATCATCAGGCATGAACACACAGTTTGTTCTGGGCTTGGCTCTCATGGGTATTTGTGAATTTAGTTACAAAACCATGTGTTTTGATCTTCAAAAAACCTGTGACCTTTCGAATCACGAGTGTCTCTTGTCTGATCATCGTGAAGATCAACTCATTTGTTAGTTGAAGATAGGACACGCGGCAAAAGTTAGAAGAGACTGTCACGTCCTTGAGTTAATGAAACCTACGAGCTCGATCGTGCAAACAGGCAAATTACTCAAGAAAACTGTCGTTCTATCAACATCTACTCAAACATTTTATATCTATCCGTTTCTCAAAAATGCTTTGAGAAACGCATGCTTATCATGATAGTTTTACGTTGCAGAAAATCTACATGTACTGTATCAAGTAGGAAAAGTAAGGGAAAGGTACCCGACTATCATCCGTAGTGTTGAAGAAGCCGCTTTAAAGACGCAGAAAAATGAAGACGAATTTTGGCGTTCGTCGCTAAAAAAATCAGTCTCGGTACCTGGAAAATCTGTTGGCGTATTTCTTCCCTGTCCCTCCAGTCGGGAACCTGGATAATTATTTTAGCCCAGGTGCCAAATAACTTCAACAATCATCTGCAATCTTTTTTAATTCTTCCAATCTAACAGAGAAAATTGCTTTTCTTGACGCAAATGCGCGGCGAAGCGTTATTTTATTTTAAAGTTTTGGGCCTTATCTTTGAATACTGTAGAATGCCTGCCCACCCATACCCCGGTGATCAAGGATGGTTAACTATTATCTTGAGCACCACAGGTGATTGTTGGATTTAATAGCTCTATGCGTCTGCAGCTGCCTCCAGAACTGCCGTTTAACAGCGCCGCAAAATTACCGCTGATCTGCTGGACCAATCCCGGGCCCAAGGCCAAGCCCAATTAAGTGTCGATGTTGTCAATATAAGCAAGCCGATTTTTGCAGGTTTCAATTGCAGGTTTGTAACAAAGCTCCAAAGCTAAAGATCGACCATGCACCATCGATCCATCCTTCTGGCTCTAGTGGTCTTCTCGGCTGTGGTGTCTTCGGCCATTGCTCTACCAGTCGAAGAGGGACTGAAGAGGCCTACAGCTACTAACAACAAGTTGGTACAGTTGGAAACAGTGTTAAACCAAATGGCTATTCAGCTGGCAAGCGAGATCATTAAAGCTTACGTGGTTGAACAACTGAACAACCTGGAGAAAATACCCCAACCAGAACGCAACTCTCGTCGGGCTAAGAAAAGTGAGTATCTTATTCATTGTGCGAGCATTTTGATGCTTCAACAACAAAAGTTTCAACTGTTGCAAATCTGACCTCCTACCGCAGATACTGATCAGAACCTGAGCCGAAATTCCTACATTCCGTTGTTCAACTTTCTCCGCGGAACGCTTCGCTACAAAATCAAATGAATTTTGGCAAGATAGACTGATAAAAACGATCTACGTACGAGTATCTCCTTTATTTTTGTGACCTTGATTGTAAAACGATCTATCTTACTTTATTTTTGTGACCTTGATTGTAAAACGATCTATCTCCTTTATTTTTGTGACCTTGATTGTAAAACGATCTATCTTCTTTATTTTTGTGACCTTGATTGTAAAACGATCTATCTACTTTATTTTTGTGACCTTGATTGTTCACCCCATCCAAGTCAGTTGCATACATTGTGCATCTGACTGGAGTGAACGCGGCTTGATTTTTAAATTTTCATCGAAATCCTATTTAATATTACATTATCATTGCTGATTCAAATTTGAATTGAAAGCTCTGAATAAGTTCAAAACTGTATTTGATTTAAAAATTCTTTCTCGTCTACTGAAGAAGTATTTGACTGTCCCGAATACGAATTTTCTGTTTCACGCGAATAAAAAGACGAATCGATTTTGCGATCATGCTTACTACGCTCGTAAAATTTGCTTTAATAATTGAAAATATATATTTTTTAAATTTCATAGATACAGATTTGAATTTTTTTGAAGGATGGAATTTTATGCAAATCATCTTGTTGACTAAGACTATTTCAGTTTTATAAAAAACGAGTGGAACTCCTCCTCCGGAGGAGATAGGGGAAGAAATCCCATCACCGGAATTCCATTGCCTGAAATCCATCAGCTGAAACTCCATGACTTGAATCCCATCTTCCAAATCATCTCCAAATCCTCTGTAAAGCCTTTTTTGCTCTCCTCTTTGCCCTCTCATCTCTACAGTGTAGTCTCTTATCTCTTCTCTCTAATCTGCTTTCCATCTCTAGTCTCTCATCTCTGCTCTCTTTTCTTTGCTATCTTATATCTAGTCTCTCCTGTCTCTCCTCTCATCTCTTAAAATAGCCTAAAGCCTGCTCCGGAAAATTTGCAGTTTTCCCATATAAATTTCGACGCTGACTTGCAAGTATTGTAGGAGTTCACTTGCAATACACACACACACAGACAAACATCGCGTCAGTTTTAGTATTAGGACAGACAGACAAACGTCAGTTTTAGTATTAGGAGTGATCTGTCTCATAATTTAAACAAGAGACGTACGAAGTTTGAAGTTAAAGACACGAAGCTTTTTTGACATGAATATCAGTTGGGCCAATTCTGCTGCCGTTTGAGTTTTAACAACTATTCTACGGTAAGGTAAATTTCCATCAGTCCAACGACGCAGTCAGACAGTCTTAAGAAACTGGCAGAGCAGCGTCACAGGGGGCCAACCGGACATGGGGCGTCATCCAACAGGCAGTCGCCGAGTGGCTCCTGCAGCACCTCCGCTGCTGGCTGTAAGGAAGCAAGTTCTCTTCGCGGATGATGCCGTCTGACCGCTGGAATCTTCGTGAAGTCCCAACAGATCGCTACGGATGCATAAAAGCTTGAATTGAAGAGCTCCAGAGCCACAAGGGAAAAAAAGCCAGCGAAGAGAAGTGCGAAGCAGATAGAAACAGCAGGACGTGCCCCAAGTCCCCTCTATCATTTGAGCAAGCCAAATTGACCTGTAGCAGAACCGGCTACTAGAACCGGATATGAGGACCGGCCCACGGAAAAGACTCAGAAAAGGCCACAGAAAAGGCTTCAGAAAAGGCCACAGAAAAGGCCACAGAAAAGGCTTCAGAAAAGGCCACAGAAAAGGCCACAGAAAAGGCCACAGAAAAGGCTACAGAAAAGGCTACAGAAAAGGCCACAGAAAAGGCCTCAGAAAAGGCTACAGAAAAGGCCACAGAAAAGGCAACAGAAAAGGCCACAGAAAAGGCCTCAGTAAAGGACTCAGAAAAGGCTACAGAAAAGGCCACAGAAAAGGCCTCAAAAAAGGCAACAGAAAAGGCCACAGAAAAGGCCACAGAAAAGGCCTCAGTAAAGGACTCAGAAAAGGCTACAGAAAAGGCCACAGAAAAGGCCTCAAAAAAGGCCACAGAAAAGGCCTCAGAAAAGGCCACAGAAAAGGCCACAGAAAAGGCAACAGAAAAGGCCTCAGAAAAGGCAACAGAAAAGGCCACAGAAAAGGCTACAGAAAAGGCTACAGAAAAGGCCACAGAAAAGGCCTCAGAAAAGGCTACAGAAAAGGCCACAGAAAAGGCCTCAGAAAAGGCTACAGAAAAGGCCTCAGAAAAGGCCACAGAAAAGGCCTCAGAAAAGGCCACAGAAAAGGCCTCAGAAAAGGCCTCAGAAAAGGCCTCAGAAAAGGCCTCAGAAAAGGCCACAGAAAAGGCCTCAGAAAAGGCCTCAGAAAAGGCCTCAGAAAAGGCTACAGAAAAGGCCACAGAAAAGGCCTCAGAAAAGGCCTCAGAAAAGGCCACAGAAAAGGCCTCAGAAAAGGCAACAGAAAAGGCCACAGAAAAGGCCTCAGAAAAGGCAACAGAAAAGGCCACAGAAAAGGCCTCAGAAAAGGCTACAGAAAAGGCCACAGAAAAGGCCTCAGAAAAGGCCACAGAAAAGGCCTCAGAAAAGGCTACATAAAAGGCCACAGAAAAGGCCACAGAAAAGGCTACAGAAAAGGCCTCAGAAAAGGCCACAGAAAAGGCCACAGAAAAGGCCACAGAAAAGGCCTCAGAAAAGGCTACAGAAAAGGCCACAGAAAAGGCAACAGAAAAGGCCACAGAAAAGGCCTCAGTAAAGGACTCAGAAAAGGCTACAGAAAAGGCCACAGAAAAGGCCTCAAAAAAGGCAACAGAAAAGGCCACAGAAAAGGCCACAGAAAAGGCCTCAGTAAAGGACTCAGAAAAGGCTACAGAAAAGGCCACAGAAAAGGCCTCAAAAAAGGCCACAGAAAAGGCCTCAGAAAAGGCCACAGAAAAGGCCACAGAAAAGGCAACAGAAAAGGCCTCAGAAAAGGCAACAGAAAAGGCCACAGAAAAGGCTACAGAAAAGGCTACAGAAAAGGCCACAGAAAAGGCCTCAGAAAAGGCTACAGAAAAGGCCACAGAAAAGGCCTCAGAAAAGGCTACAGAAAAGGCCTCAGAAAAGGCCACAGAAAAGGCCTCAGAAAAGGCCACAGAAAAGGCCTCAGAAAAGGCCTCAGAAAAGGCCTCAGAAAAGGCTACAGAAAAGGCCACAGAAAAGGCCTCAGAAAAGGCCTCAGAAAAGGCCACAGAAAAGGCCTCAGAAAAGGCAACAGAAAAGGCCACAGAAAAGGCCTCAGAAAAGGCAACAGAAAAGGCCACAGAAAAGGCCTCAGAAAAGGCTACAGAAAAGGCCACAGAAAAGGCCTCAGAAAAGGCCACAGAAAAGGCCTCAGAAAAGGCTACATAAAAGGCCACAGAAAAGGCCACAGAAAAGGCTACAGAAAAGGCCTCAGAAAAGGCCACAGAAAAGGCCACAGAAAAGGCCACAGAAAAGGCTACAGAAAAGGCCTCAGAAAAGGCCACAGAAAAGACATGTACTGTTGACGATGAAGGGACTAAAAGTACCGTGATGGAGAGAAGCCAAGAGAGAAGAGAATCGAGATTCAAGAGAATCGGATATAGTCTAATCTACCGCAACTAATGCGTTAAAGATCTCCACTCCGCCAGAGGGCACAAGGGTTTAGTGCATTTGGGGCTGAACTTTATCAGGGGGCTGCGTCTCGATCCCTACTCCAAACTCTGCGAACGCGTAACCATGTACTGGTTTATCACTCCACTTCGAATGAGAGGAAGTTCTGCCGTGGGTATACCGGCTAAGTATGTAGTTTTCGAAGTTTGGGTAACTAGTTCTGTGACCCTCTCGACGGAGCCCCTTAAAACACAGATTTTGTTACACCGCCTTTACAGTTTTTGTTGCTATTTTTGATGTGTTCTCGTTTTGTTGAGTCCCGATCTCAATTCAGCCTCTTGGTAACGAGTTCTTTAGCTTAGCTGTTATTATACGAACTCAGACGAGCCTCAACCAGATAAGTCGTGTAGTTCAGCAGCTGTGGGTTGCCGTGGGTCGACACTCTGCAGTCTCGCTCTGCAGTAGGACCGCCAGGACCAAACTGCCGACGAACTTGGGCAGGTAAAGGACAGGGGACAGCCGCGCGGGATTACTGGCAGTCGGGAGCGTTAGCCAACATGTTCTCCTTCATTAGCCAGCAAAAAATTCCATTGCATTTCAGCATCATGAGCCTCGACATCCCAGAAAATTCTCCCCAACGAGCCACAGCATTTCAGCAATACTCTCGGCAGTACCAAGTCTCTAAGTTGCGTCAGCACCCAAAGCTGTCTACAAGCGAAATTCTGCAAGCTATTTTCTTGCTCAGGTGTATGAAAAATTGATAATTTCTCCCAAAGGCAACGATTTAGAAAACCCAAGATGCTGTTCGTTTTTAATAATTTTTTCCTCAGCGCATTCAACTGCAGCTGTGCTTAGGAAATTGCGCTTCAGCAATTGAATTGGACAAAGAAGCGGTGAAGTAATTGCTCATTGCTAATCGGTGCCGTGGGTACCGTCGTTGGAAATACTCGACAAAATTTCTGTTCCATCTCCCGACTTTCTTTTACCAAGCTTATACTGGTTAATCCTTCCATGCAGTGAACCCAAAATTTTTTATCATCTGACGATCTTCTAAGACTACAAAGGAGTGAGTCTACTTGGATGAGCTCAGCACGCTGAGGCGCCTAAGAGGAATATGACGCACGCATTTCGCCCAGTAGAGCACCTGACAAGATTTGAACAGAAAAAAGTTAGAAATCCACAGCCAAAACAGCAGCTTGAGGATCGTGATACAGTCGCATAATGACGACGTCGATCAATGGATGTGAAACTTTGATCGGAATAAGAGTGCGGACTCAACACTGAGTCAAACGAATTCCGGAATCGACAAAGCAAGCAAAGAAATTCCTTCCAGATTTATTGGGAGGTTGTTGCTTTATCTGTTGGCAGCCATAAGGCCAATCCAAGGACAATCCAATCCAATCCAAATGGCAAGTGAGGAGGCCACCATAGATTGTTGAAGACGGTGCTGTTGCGGCGGATGATGGCACCATCACAGACAGACGCAGTCAACTTTTCCAGTCAGTTATTGATTCCAGTCGGTTTGGTCCTGATCCATTTCACCGCTTCGTTGACGTCCCCTTTTCTTAGGCCAACAAAACAATAACAACAACAGCAGTCGAGTGTGCGTCAGGCTTGCCAGCTGGAGTCGCCAACGGCGCAACAGATCGCTTGGATGGACCAGGCTAGCGCGGTGAGAAAGTGCCACCGCTTTTGAAACTCGCTCGTCACCGATCTTGAAGGTGGCCCGGCGCTCGGCAGAAGTCAATCGAGTACCTCACCGTCTCGTCCACCGCCTGGAACGAAAGCTATCTCGATCTAAGCTGTCTTCGGCAGCTACCTCAAATTTTCCCCGTAACTTTCGATGGCTCACAAGAAAGCCCTAATTTGCCAGCTGCCGAAAAACGTGCTGACGAGAAAAATTCTGAAGCAAGTGAAGTCTCACCGGTCGGAAAAAATTGAATAGAAGAGCCCGTGCGACAGTAGTTTTCGAATTATAATTATAATTGGCAACGGCGCTCGAGCAATTTTTGTTAAATTGCTAATTATTCACCTGCGTCGATGTGAAGCAGC
Source organism: Macrostomum lignano (assembly GCA_002269645.1). Lineage (NCBI taxonomy): Eukaryota > Metazoa > Platyhelminthes > Macrostomidae > Macrostomum > Macrostomum lignano. The sequence goes on along the minus strand of NIVC01001879.1, from coordinate 95,550 downwards.
GAAGAGTCCATCCAAATTTAGCTATTTCTCTACCAGGAAAACTTAACAGATGTCGCAAGCCAATCTCAGCGCACCGACCGATGAATCCGTCTACATAAGCAAGGCCGATACGGAACCCAGGTAACTTTCGACAACCACTGCAAAGTTGTGCCGGCGCGAACTTACAGCTCAACTCTGACTTAAGAATTTGTTTTGCAGCAATATGCATCACCGGATCATGATAGTCGCACTCGTCTGCTTGTCTGCAGTGGCCATTGGTGGGGCCAGTGGTCGGCCGATGCCGAACGCTGCCGTCGACCAGCTGGCCAGTCGGCTGACCAACCATTTCATGAGGGTCTTTCTGGTGCCCCAGCTGAAGCAGAACTTGCCTGCTGGTGAAAAATCTGCTAGCGATGCATCCAACAAAATTGAATCCGGCGCCCGAATCAAGAAAGGTGTGTGCAACCTTTTTACCGTTGGACTCTACGCTTTGAAACTGCATTCGAATCTAGTCATATTGTATAATTGATTATTCGTTTTTCTATCTCCCACAGGTATGGAACACTATATGCACCGGCACTCTTACATTCCAATGTTCAACTTTTTACGCGGCGCGCTTCGCATCAAGCTGCAGTAATCAAGCAACCATTTTGATGCTTGGGCGTTACGGACGAGTAACAATTTTAAAAGATTTTAAAATGGTAATGTGTAGTTTAACGACTTTGTTGTCTCAAAAAAATCCAAGTGTCTCTAAAAAAAGTTGAAAACTCGGCCCACTCTGTTTTAGAAGTATACATTTATAAAGCTATATATGCATCCCTTGAAGAGATTATAAAGAGAAATATAATTTTAAACCCAAATCAAACAAACCATGTGTTGCAATTCAAAATTAACTATATTTGTTGTAGTGATGCTATGCTGTTCCTTAGACTCTCTACCCATTCTTATCCCAGAGCCCTGTAACCAGAATTTTATTACTTGTCTAAATGTTGTCTACTAATAAATAAAACGGGTTTAAACTCTTCGAAGCCGAGTTAAATTTACGGCTGAAGTCAAGCAATCTAGCTACGGCAATTATGACGGTGTTTTAGCCTGCTTGTTTTGTCGACAAAAAATATGAATTAGGAATTAACAGCAGGAGGTGCTGCTGTTAACGCTTCAGGCGTCCAACCAGCGAGGACTGACGTTTCGTGTCGCGGATGTCGAAAGAGCGATCGGCGGTAGTTTTAGTTTGTGCTGCGAGAGTATCGGAATATTCTGGAAGCTTCTGCGCGTTATAACAAAATGTAATATTACAAGGTGTGGCGACCAGCATAACCGATAATGCTGTGAATTTTATTTACATCTATATCAATTCTCCTGTGATGATCTTGCCACCAAAAAAATATGGGAAAGAACTTTATAAAGCCATGGCCTATGAGAAACAAGAAGACTGCGAGACTAAGGGCTGCCCAAAAGGCCATGTGAGTTTAGAAGTTGAAGCAGCAGCGGCACAAACTGCGCGTGCACAATGATTTCCGCGAGATCCTTAGCTGGTGCCTGGCCACCTCCCCCAGCTGCAAAATTTGGCGTTCCCACGGGCCCAGCTGGGCCATCGAGTCCGACTCGTCCAACTGGGGCGGCTGCGGCATCATCCGCGGCCCAGACACCACCAGCTGGCTCATCAAGGACTGGCACCGCGACTCAACCGAGATCGAGCCGCTGCACATCAACTTCAAGGAAAGTCTCGCGCCAGTGCTTACGGCCCTGCATTTCTAGCAGCAGCTGCAACCGGGCAGCCAGCTTGTGATCTACTCTGACAGCACCGCCGCAGTCGGCGCCATCAACAAGGGCTCGTCGCCAAATCGGGTCGTCAACTCGGCTCTGCAACAGCTGATGCTTCTCGCTGCGCACCGCGACCTCTCCGTCCAGGCCTTCCACGTCCCTGGGACATTCCAGATCTTCGCTGATAGTGGCAGCCGAGCCGATGACATTAGCGAGCTGACAAACTTCCTGCTCCGGCTCTTTGGCTCTGTTCACGCTGACCTTAGCAACCTTAGAGAGCACACCCTCTCGCCAGCCACCTGAGAATTTCTCGCCCTACAGATCGCCCGCCTCAAGTCCCGAGCGCGAACTTCAGCAAGCGCTACCGCGAGCTTTGCCACCTGGCCTTCGCTGAGACAACCGCGCGCTCTTACCGCTGCCAGATCGACTCCTGGAAGCGGTTCTGCAAGTAGATGCGCATCGACAGCACGAGACCGTCCCTGCAGCATCGCGCTGTCCGACCGCCTCTCCTCGCATGCCAGCGTCGGTGCGTACATTAACGCCGCAGACCTGCACTGCAAGCTCAAGACCGGCCGCGGCCTTCCTCGCGACCCCCGCATCGACCTGCTCCTCCGCGGTGTGCAGCGCAAACTCGCCAAGCCGCCGGTGCGCAAGGCACCCATCACTCTGGGTGACCTCCTCAAACTGCGAGGAACCCTGCGCCTGCAGTAGCCTCAAGATGCAGCCTTCTGGGCGGCGGTCCTGGTCGGATTCTGAGGCCTCCTGCACCGCGCCAATCTGTGCTGCTCGAAACCGTTCCCACCAGCCTGCGAGGCGGTCACCTGCGGCGACCTGCAAGTATCACCGGATCTGGTCATCCTGCACATTCGGCGCTCCAAGACGAACCAGTTCCGCCAGAGAGTGCACCGCGTTGTCCTGCCGCGCCTCCGGCACGCGGTGCAGCACCCGCTCTGCCCCGTGGCAGCGCTGCTTCACCACCTGCTGCGCATCAACCAGCCCAACCGCACCGCTGCTGCCCACCTCTTCGCCTACCGAGGCAGCGGCGGCCTGACGCCTCTGACCGGCACCCGGTTCTGTCGCCTGTTCCAGCACGTCGTCCACAGTGCCGGCCTGGCAGACCGGTCTCTGTCTCCTCACAGCCTTCGACGCGGCGGCGCCTCGCTGGCGTTCCGCGCCGGTGTGCCGCTGCCGGTCGTCAAGGCCCTATGCGACTGGCGGAGCTCGGCGGTAGAGGTGTACCTGGGGCTGGAAAAGGGCTTCGACCTCCAGCTGGCGGCTGTTCGCAAACTGTCTCAATGCCTATAATTTTTCGTTTGCCTGCTCTGGTAGAAGCTGGTGTGCTGTCTGCTTTCTTTTTCCTCTGGCTTGGACTCAATGTTCAAATTTTTTTTCTTCTAAACTCGTGTTTTTTTTCTTATTTAGTATTTTATCTTTTTCTTGCAATGATGACTGTTGTTTTATCGATGAAGTGCTTTTTTAATGACTGTTTATTTTATTTTTACTTGCAAGCGTGTCCCAGCATTCTGCGTGCCCCCCCGTTTTTCTTTCACTATTTTCCCATCATTTTTCGGATTTTGGATATTGAATCCACTCGCACTGTACTCGATGCTCGCGAACACTCGCGTCCGCCTTCCCTTCCCTTGGGGTGTGGTGTTTAGTTCGCCTCTGTTAAATGCAGTTGGAACTACATAGTGCTCTTGGTGACCAATTTAAACAGGACATCTTGGATATAAGGTTTCGAATATTAAAAAACCTTACTCCAGTGGATCAAGATGGGAGTTCTGGCAAAATTCATCAAAGACAACACGCAACCTAGAAGGCAACTGCAATTCGACTTCAAATCGGTGCAGAAAAAAAATGATGAACTTGAATACTCCGTTTACTCAAGAGATTTTAACTGTTGTATTTTGTATTTTTATATTCACTAGCTTTCTGTATTTTTACGTTCATTGTACACGAAGTAACAAGAAAATCCTACGAATCCTCTACGAATGGTACTTGCACTTACCTGGGATTTTCACTTAGTAGGCACGAATCGACAGTTATGGCAAATTGCGAGCAGCCTTAAACGCCTAAAGTTAGACACACTCAACCGATTCTTATTATTTTATTAGAGGCAGGGGGGTTGTGTGCAACCTGGCGCACTTTAAGCGACGCGACATAGGCACACAACCGGCGAGAGGCATTACTGCCCATTCCGCCGACTCCCCTGAGCAGGCATACAAGCGCGCGGATACGTACGCAGGCACACACTCACACAGGAGTGTACAGCGGCCCTAACTTTATATTATCGTTAGGCATGTACACTTCACTGCGCTTTGGGGGGTTGGCTCTCAAGGCCGTTAATTGCATGAGCAGAGCCAAGCCGAGATTCCAATTTAGCCCCAAATTAATGTGACAGCACTTGGAATCGAGCCTGGGTCGCTGGCACACCAGAGCCTGTGCTACCGCTGGGCTACGGCCTCCCTCCAACCGATTCTAGCTAACATTAGTAGTACGATACCTTGCTTTGCCAGACAGTAGAGGGCAGAGTAGCCCCACCCTGCTCGGCCACAAAATTTGGCCTGATGTGTTGCCGTGCCATCCGCATCACACCCATTATTAGGGCCAACTCAAAGGCGGACCGTGTGTGTCTAGTGTCCTTTTTTGAAATCCTTTTTGTTGAAGAGCGACCCGACTCTATTCACACCTCGACCGCTTCCCTCTGTCTTTGCTATATTTGAAGCCATTATATCGAAAATCAACCATTTTAGAATTTGTCGATCTCTATGGGGAGAAATGGGATAAATTGGGATTTCATGTGAACTTAAGGCTTAAAAGTGTGGAGTACTTTTTGTGCACCGTTGCACAGTATATGCTTGTTACCTTATCTCGTGATTAACCTATCTTCTACACTGAAAGAAGTCCTCAAGACATTTGAGACATTGATATGCGTAAAACAGCAGCTTAAGGCGTTCTCATGTAACTAGCGTCAAGTTTTAGTGCAATTTTTCATAAATGGTTGCATGCTAGAAGGTCCTGAAAAAAGCACAATGAAACTACTACTACTACTACCAGTACTGACGGGGGGCGCAGGCGCCGCGAATAGGCCGCGAGGCCCCTATCGCAACCCCAAGGTAAAAGAGCACAAGGATTAACCCTGGGGGTGCGCCCAGTCCCCGCCAGTAGTCGGCAGGTTCGCAGTGGAGGCATCGGCGACCCTCATCCGGCCGGAGTCCCGGACGAAGGCGCGCAGGTCACGGATATTGTCCGGGGTGGTCAGCTCGTCCATCCGCTGGGGGTGGCCGAGGTATTTGTGCCGCGCCTTGTTGAAGTAAGGGCAGAAGGTGACGTGATGCTCTGAGGTCTCCTCTCCTATGCCACAGAAAGGACAGGTGGGAGGGCAACCGGTTTGCAACGATATATGTCTCTGGAAGAATCCATGGCCGGTTAGGACCATGCACATCTCCCTGAGGTCGGTTCTGTTAAGCAAAATCAGATAATCAGAGACTTTCCTGTTCAGGCTAGGCATGGCAGAGCGGCTCTGCCTGTACTCGGTGCAGCTGTTCCAGTGGAGCTGGTGCTGCTGATGGAGCCACCTGTTGATATGGCGGGTGACTTGCGACCTGGGAGTGGGTAGCCTCATCAGACGATGGTTGCCGTCTGGGTTGCTGCCCTCCTTGGCGAGAGAGTCCGCGAGCTCGTTGCCCAGGATGTTGCTGTGACCAGGTGTCCAGATAATTCTAATCCTGTTAAGGACTGAGAGAGATTGCACACTGCGGAGGCATTGAGATACTGTAGCAGCGGAGATATTCTCAGTGGTTAAGGCCTTAATAGCAGCTTGGCTATCAGTGTAGAAATTAATGTCAAAGTTATTCATGTTCGCCTGAAGCAGTTGCTGGGCACACTGCTCAATGGCGCAGATTTCAGCTTGGAAAACTGAGGTGTTCTCACCGAGGTGCAGACTTTCCTGGAAAAGCATCTTACCCTCGTGGAAAATGGCAATACCCGCTCCAGCGCGGCCGTTGAACAGCGAGCCGTCGGTGAAGCAGTGAATGCCCTGGCTGCGCCGGTTCACACCGACATCCAGCGGAATATTGTCTCGGCCAGGGATGGCGGTCTTGAAGCCCCTCCTGATGTTGAGGGCGGGAGGTCGACTATCCACATTGCCCAGGTCCATGTGGATGTTGTTGAGGTCGCGGCGGACAAAGTCCATATGCGGGATTAATGTTTTCATTGGCATAAAGCCAGAGGGTGCGTTATTTAACGTTTTATCTCTGATAAGCCGGGAGGCTGACTTCATAGCCTCCACCCTAATGAATAGGTGAAGCGGAGGCAGGTTAAGGATAGTGTAGGGGGTAGACTGGTACGCACCTGTGATGGCACGGCAAATGCTGCCCTGAAGCTGGTAAAGGCGCTGACGGGCGGTCTTCTGCTCCAGCACGCTAGTCCAGATGAGACTCGCGTACGTGATACTGGGCCGGATGATGCCGGTGAAAATCCAACGGACCGTTCTAGGTGAGAGGCCCCAAGTCGGCCCGATGGCTCTGCGCAGCTGGGCAAAGCAGCGTTTTGCCCGACCGATGACGTTATCAAGGTGCTTCGTCCAGCGCAGGTCATGCGTTAGCGTCACACCGAGGTGTTTGACCTCCTTCTTGAAGGGGATGTTTCTGCCATAGACAGTGAGGTTTTTCATCTCCCACGCACGGCGCTTGGTGAAAACGACAGCGACAGTCTTGGTGACGCTGATATTTAGGCCATGCTGCGTAGCCCAGTCGGCCGCCTTGTCGGCGAATTGCTGCATCAGGTTGCGCAGAGTGGCGGGGTCGGGTCCGCTGACGACCGCGGCAACGTCATCGGCGTAGCCCGCCCTGGTGATACTGCTGGGAATGTCAGCGGTTAGAAGTTCGTCCATGACGAGATTCCAAAGAAGTGGAGTTAGCACGCCACCTTGCGGGCCGCCTTTCATCACCGCCCGGGTGTAGGTAACGCCCATAAGCGTAGATGTCGCAAACCTATTGTGGATCATAAAATAAATCCAGCGGACAGTGCTGTGTCTCACATTCCTGCGGGAAAGAGAGTTTCTGAAGGAGCGGAAAAGGACATTGTCAAACGCTCCTTCGAAGTCAACAAACATCCCGCAGGCGAGTTGTTTGCTAAGGATGGCACTCTCGATCTTGGAGGTAATGGCATGGAGAGCATGCTCAGTCGTCTTTCCAGGCTGGAAGGCGTACTGGTACTTACTGACGGGGTCGGAGCGCAGGTCGCACTCTCGAAGCCTCCACAGGATGAGCCTCTCCATCAGCTTAACACAAAAGGAAGTGAGGCTGATGGGCCGGAAGGATTTCACATTGGTGTAGTCACCCTTGGCGGGTTTCGGTATGAACACGACTCTGGACATTCTCCAGATTGTGGGAATGTAACCTGTAGTAAAACAGTAAACAAGCAATTTAGAGAGACAATCAGCAAAGTTTTGCAGCTTAAGCGCCTCCTGAAGGATACAGGGGGCGATATTGTCAGGGCCAGGCGATTTATACGGTTTAAAAGAATTTGCCGCCAGCTGGAGAAGCCGGGGACTGGCGCACTGCTGGAAAAGCGGACGGTCACAAGGCCTGTGGTCTTCGACTACGTACTCCGGTTCGTCAACCTGCGGAAAGCAGGTGGAGAAAAGAAGATTTAGCGAACCTTCGGCACTGGTAGTGTAGTTGCCATCTAGGTGCAGAAGGGATTTACACAATGAAAACATATGTTCGTATTACGAGTAAACTGAAAATAACACAGGAAGGTTTCCGATCACATGAAATCCCCATTTATCCCATTTGTCCCCATATTTTCGGTATAACAGGAGCTATTTGGCTCCAAGTGAAGGGATCGATATTGGCGTAGAGAAATAAACATATTAGGCAGGGAAATCATGCAGGTGTTCGATTATCTCTGTCGTAAATAGTCTGAGATTTGATCATCGCTTCTACCTAATCGATAGACGTTCTGTTCTGCGTGTGGTGCGATGCACGTGTTTATTATTTCAAAAACAATTTTGCACAATTTTTTAGGCCTAATCATCTCCCTCCCCCCCTGGAAATCGTCGACAGCCAATCTTCCTCAAGCAACCCCCACAATTTTAATCTGTTAAGCCGCCTTCGCTTTGGATTCGCCTATAAAAGTTTTCGAAAATGAGTAGAAAGCATTCCTATTGAGAAAAGCTAGCAATCTCGGAAAGCAACAATGGTAAAATTTCTTGTCATATTTGCCCTGGTCAGCGTCGCCGCAGTGGCGGTCGCTTCTGCCATCGCCCTGCCCATCGCCATCAGCCAGCCTTTGATGAAAATGGACAAGATCGACGTTGAACGAGCTGATTGGTGGTCACCGGACGATGTCATCAACAAGTTGATGGCCTCAACGAAAGCTACCGTGGACAAACTGGTTGCCATGCGATTGTGCATCGAAATTTTACGCGGTTTGCAGCAGCATCGCGAAGAAGGCGGCGGGACTGCTAACAAGTCATCGATTGCTGCTGGAAGACGAGACAAGAAAGGTGCGGCTTTTTCACGTTTCTTTAATATCATCTAGCAATGCTAATTTCTAAAAACCTTACAATACCTACGCAGGACTCTCGAACAGACTGAGCCGACCGTCCTACATTCCTCTGTTCAACTTCATTCGCAGACGACTCCGCCAGCAGCTCGGCTTACTATGAGTTCATTTTTAATTCAAACGTTGAACACCATAGAAGACTGCAGTCTGCACATATAATTGCTGATAAATAAATCCGCAAAACGTTTAGTTTATCCTTTTCAGACTCAGCCTGAAGCAAGCACATTGAATCACAACTCTATTTATAGCTATCTGCATGTATTTCGTATTTTCAACGATACGATAACATAGAAAACTAACTGCCCACTATCCACTTTTCTGCTTTGTGAGATCCGTTCTTTAACTGTTTCTTTCAACTTTCTGATAACAGAAAATTGATTTAAAAAACTATTCAAATAAACTCAGTACTTCAAATAAAATCACAGCTACGTATTGTGAAATACTAGTAATTGCATGTTTGCATTGTAATTTTTTTCTATGCTTTGTCAATTTCGGCCAATTCAGTCAGTCAGTCAGTCAGTCAGTCAGTCAGTCAGTCAGTCAGTCAGTCAGTCAGTCAGTCAGTCAGTCAGTCAGTCAGTCAGTCAGTCAGTCAGTGAGTCAGTCAGTCAGTCAGTCAGTCACCCATTCACTTAAGTCAGTCAGTCAGTCAGTGAGTCAGTCAGTCACCCATTCACTTAAGTCAGTCAGTCAGTCAGTGAGAGAATTCTGAATGCACTACTCGATACGAAAAATATGACAAAAACCCAATGCATTCGAGAATTTAAGTAAGACTTGCACGCTAAAAACGCATTAAAAAACGTGGCACTTTTCGTTAAGTATCTTGACTTCTGCTTGCATATACTTGTCTCAGTAAAGTTTGACTTATATTAAAAAAATTTAGAAAAAAAGTTCTACATTTTTGGATCGATTCCAAATCTATCAATACATGTAATCCCTTCGAGTCATTCGCTCACAACTGCAGTGCTTGAGCTGGATTTCTGAGCACACCACGCCTCCCACGCTGGATCAAGTTTCTCAGCCACCCCCCCCCCCTACTCTAAAATTTGGCTGAATGTGACTCTTTGTAAGCGATAAACTTGTAGTTGTAGTTGCATGCATTCAAAGTTCCTTTGGACATTTTAATTTATTCATTTTCTGCAAATAAAAGTTTGTATTTAATAATAGGTATTATAATATTAATAGTAATATTGATCATTATAAAATATTATTAATAATTGCAGAAGCGTTGTGGGCACCTTGGGGCAACTCCTTCTACGACATCGTCGCACAGCACAACCAGCGGTTAAGGCATTCAACAACTCGTTTCTGCTTGTTTCTGCCCTCCGCAGCCCATCCATATTATTGTGCCTAGTTTCGTTTGGGCCACATTATCTCTAACTATAAAAATCAAAACTTCTTATTTATATAAGAAATGTCTTTAGACGTTACACTCACATTGGCCGAATTGCATGGTTTGTTCCGCATGGGATCCTCGGGGCAAGCCTCTTCTTCGCTTGGCAGTGGTGGCAGAGCGTCATCGTTACCGCATTCAATGAATCGGATGAACTCCAACAACTCTTCGTCATCCGCCTCGTCACGTCCACCCATACTCAAGTCGCTGAGAAAGTTGACCTCATTCCATTCAAGCCGTCAATGCTTTCAATCGGCAAATTCGACCAATTTATCATTCGTATGAGTGGCATGAATAGAGGTTAGGGCAAACAGAAGAAACAGGAACATGTATCCTCTGCTGCAGAGTTCCAGCTTATAAGACCACAACTTCATTTAACATGTTTCGTCTATGGTAATTTCAGGCTGTTCCGCTTAACTTTTCGTTCCAGACGTTTAGTCTATGGCCATCACTTGGCTTGCGCCAAGTGGAAAATGCCTATGACACAAATCCCTAGAATCGCTTAGTGAACAATTCCCGTCTGGGAAGTTGTGTCCTAGCCGTTTTGAATTGGTTTTTGGACGAAAATAAACACAATTCCACTATCGAGAGGTAACGCTTCACACACAACTGCCTTACCGCGTCGGCCGGTATGGCAGTTGTGTGTGAAGCGTTACCTCTCGATAATCATACAGTGTTATAGTTAGTGAGCGAAAAACCGCGTTTCACGGCCCGCTGAGACTGTCTATGGTAAAATCCCATTTACTCCTATGCATTCAGTTGGTTTCACGGCCCGCTGATGTCTATGGCATTAAGTCAGAAGACAGCGGGGTCAAGGGGGCCCCCACATTGGCGCACCAGCACTCTAAAGAAAGAAAGAATGAATGAAATCTAAGGAATTGTCTATGGCCAAATTTTGTGAATCGAAAAAATAGTAACTGATAATGATACTAAGCATTATTAAGCAGTATATTCAAGTTGTAGAAACATTAACTAAAAACTTATGTATGCATTCGATTTTTTTATTGAAGTCGGCCAAAGACAATTTGCAGCGGGCGGGCTGACGTACGTTTCACCCATGGATGAAGGAATCTATTCCTTCATCGAAGCGAAGGGTTTCGCTTCGTTTGAACACGCTTAGGCTAACTACGAGTATAATCAAAGTCTATGACTTAGTCTTAGAAAAAGCCTTGAGGACTATAGCACAAACTGGATTTTCGAGCAAGCCTCAGCAAAATGGCAAATCAGTAAGGGCCGAGATACAGAATCGTTGCAGCTGCCTCTACAATTTAATTATTGGCTTTGTCCCACAGAAATCGGGGGATAAAATTCATGCCTTGGGCAGACTACTCAGAGCAGTATCATCTGAATGGATTTTGTCAAGGGGGTCTGTTCCCAGTCCGTCTGAAGAAGGACTCGACTTTTGACACCGGGCAGTTAGATCGAAGTTGAAAACGGTTACAGAACTAAGAAGGCTCGGAGAGTCTTATAGCTCCCAGCAGCAAACCTCGTACACTCAAATCACAATTAGTCGTAAAAAACATCTTCACAGAGCTGCAGCATGCATGTACAGCCATTGAAGATTGATCAAAACCACAAGAAAAATACGGGAATAGCTAAGTGTGGTAATTTTTGTTTTATTTTTAGTTTATTGTAACGGAAAAAGACAAAAAAATATAGTTTCATTGAATATATCTTCATTTTGGGTTTTTTTTCTACGCAAAATTTTATAAGCTACGATTTCAAACTTGGTACATTTTGGTCTTTTTGGTAGGGAAAAGACGCGTTGATCTCAAAAAATCGTTAAACTGAATTAAGGTAAAACAAATCAAATAGAGAAAGAAGTTTCATACAGGGTCACTCGTCTTATTTATCGGTTTCTCAGCAGCACATCTGTAAACAATTCCTAAACTTCACTTCATTTGGCTATTCATCCTCACAGTGTTTAGCTTTCAAAAGGCACAAGTTTAAATTTAAGAGCCAGTTAATACTACAAAAAGAAGTGCAGCATTTCAGCATATGGAAATTGAGTTAATTAGTTCGAACAGTCTTTTGGCGATGCATGCATTTCTTTTTGTAGTATCAATTACGAGCTCTGCAATTAAAAAGTGTGTGTCGTGTGTGTGTACATGTAGTGTTACATGTAAAAAAATTATTTGTGGAATTTCCAGACAAAAAATTGCGCTCACTGATTTCTTTGCAAGCATTTTGCACGCGGCAGTTGATAATAGACGCAATATGCACTCTCAATCGTTTGGGAATTTGAGAAGGTTCGGAGCTTGTGAAACTGTCTGCCTTGATCTTACTCTTAGCTCTACCAATATTGCCTCTCAGCCGCAGCTACCGGACACGGACTCCAACCGGATGGACGCGAAGCCCTGGTCGCCAGTCGAGACGGTTCCGGAGACGCAGCCCCCCAGGCAGAAGGAGCCGCCGCCGCCGCCGATGTGCCCGTAGCCGACGCCGGCCCCGCCGCCGCTGAAGCCGCCGCCAGCGCCCGGGGCTCCATTTTTGCTGCCGCACATGCAGCCGCCTCCGCCGCCGCCGCCGAAGCCGCCGTCGCAAGCGCTGCCACCACCGGCGCTGCCACCGACGAAGCCTTCGGCCAGACCGCCGCCTCTCTCGCCATCGTCGGAGCTGCGCCTCGAGTTGATGGCCCTGCCGATCCAGCCGGCGCCGCAGCCACCGTGGTTGGTGTCGCTCCGCGTGCCGCTCGGATCGTTGAAGCCCGGCTGGCCGTTGCTGCCACCGAATCCCGTAGCGGAATAGTCAGATCCGATGCTGTCGGAAGCGTTGACGCCGACTTCTCCTGGCCGTCCTGCGCAGAGTTCCAAAAAGTTTAAACAAGCTTAGATGTCTCAAGAATACGCGGTTGCCACTTTTTGTTGCTTGTTCCATTTTGCTTAGTATTGTTTAGAAATATTTTACGTCTATTATTGTATTAGGCCTATTTTAAATTAGACTTTAACTAATTTCTAAAATTTCTGCATCGTGTAAACCATACATTACAAGTCTTACATGAATGAGGACTAAATTATTTGCATCCTGTGAAAAAAAAACTACACTTTGGCGAGTTTCTGGAGCCGGGCCACATAAGATTGAATAATCAGCCTCCAATAAAATTTGCACTTTTTGCGCGTGTCGCGTCCTTCTACTTAAGTAGTCCATGCCGCTCATCCTGAACAACGATGAGTGGCCTTAGCAGTGTTCTTCATTGAAATCAATACATACTACTCAGGATAATTAGTAAGCATACGAGCTAACTGCTAAGGATTTACAGTTGTGGCGTACTAACTATTGCCGTATTGAATGCAGGTACCATTGCATCTGCTGTGCCGTTAGCTGCAAGCGTGACATCTCACCATTTTTCCACAGAGTGGCGCCACCGCCCCGCCAGCAGCCAGCAGCAGCAGATGGTCGTTCGTCCGGAACACGAAGCTGCCGCCGCCTCCGCCGCCTCCTTCGCTGCTCAGGGAGGTCGAGCCGCCCATCTGGCCCACCACGATGCTCAGCTGGGTTCCGGCTGTCATGTTGACTCTGGCGCTCACCTGGGCTCCCTGGCCTCCGGTGGTGTTCGTGAGGGTGTTGTTGCCTCCTCTGGCTCCGGCAGCCTCGATCAGGTAGCAGCCGCTAGCGGGAGCCGTGAAGGTTTCGATCGATCCGTTTCTGCCCGAGCTGCTGTCTGCAGGGGTTCATGCAATGTCCATTATAACTGATGAAGCTTTGTGTGTAACGATTTTTGCAAACTTTTTTTGAACTTTCGCATCTCATGACTCACTTCTAAGCAAGTCTCCAGCCGACGTCAAGCTCATCAGGTACTGCTCAAATTCTTCCGCTTTCCACAAAATCACAGCGCTGTCGTGGGGCGAGCCGAGCTGTCTCGTCACGTGACTTCCGTTTGGACCGGCGGGCTGCCCCGATGACTCATTGCTGAGGCTGACTGCCCGACAGACTCTGGCGGTCTGGTTCAGCTCGGCGACAGCGCAGCCTCTGAGCTGGCACAGCAGCAGGCACTGACTTTCCCAAGCGACTTCGGTCTCGACGAACAACCAGCTGCTCACAGAGTCACTCAGCTCAACGGAGCCGCTGGTGACGAATCGATTGAAGCGTTTGTTGCCCACAGCGTCCGTCACTAAAAGTTGAGCAAAGATTTATGGACAGTCCACATCGATATATTTACCTATAGCCGTCCAATAAGTGAGCCACGATTGCAGTAAGCCACAGAGGAAGGCATATGGATCGAATGGAGCTTACTCACTGCATATCAGCACAATCGCCAAAATGACCGAGAATTTCATATTCAACAAGATTGTGTAAGTTTTTAAGCTGTGAATTTTAGCTAGATAGATTGTTTGCGGGGAGTTAGGACACCTGATGGGAAGCAGGCAAACCTGCATTTATGCCGTTAGGAGCGCAGGCTGCAGCCAATCCATGATGAAGGATGGGGCTGGGAGATGGGAGCTCCTCCAGACTTAGCTGTCATCACCAAGCCAACGCAGTCCAACAAGACAGTGCAACCTCAACCGCCGCCTAAAATATTTTACAGCTGCCGTGGCTAGTCTCCATCACATGCCTCTGGCTGACAAAAAATGTCACTGGGTTGCAAAAAAATAATTGATTATCAGACGCATGAGGCTCCCACTCAAACAAACAATAGATATATTTGTATTCCAATTATTGCTCGCATAAGATTCTACCATAAAACGCGAACCCTTCTGCTGCTAATTAGCTATGCTGCTAATTCTGCTGCTCATATCTATGTATCAGCAGAGGGTTTTTTATGGCGCCACCGCACAGGCACTCCAGTTCATTATTTATTCATCGATAGCATCATTGAGTAAATAGACAGATTCAATCATCTATCTATCTATCTATCTGTCTATCTATCTATCCATCTATCTATCTATCTATCTATCTATCTATCTATCTATCTATCTATCTATCTATCTATCTATCTATCTATCTATCTATCTATCTATCTATCTATCTATCTATCTATCTATCTATCTATCTATCTATCTATCTATCTATCTATCTATCTATCTATCTATCTATCTATCTATCTATCTATCTATCTATCTATCTATCTATCTATCTATCTATCTATCTATCTATCTATCTATCTATCTATCTATCTATCTATCTATCTATCTATCTATCTATCTATCTATCTATTTATCTATCTATCTATCTATCTATCTATCTATCTATCTATCTATCTATCTATCTATCTATCTATCTATCTATCTATCTATCTATCTATCTATCTATCTATTTATCTATCTATCTATCTATCTATCTATCTATCTATCTATCTATCTATCTATCTATCTATCTATCTATCTATCTATCTATCTATCTATCTATCTATCTATCTATCTATCTATCTATCTATCTTCATAGCTGCTTTGTTAGGGACTAATATACGGTGTGTACGGGGTCATCAAGTACCAGTCCTTCGGGCCACAAGAACTGGTCGTGAAGTTGCCTGAAACGTAGTTTGGAAGCTTGTAGCTCTTTAACATAGGTGAAACTTTTTGTGCACACCAACTGGACAAAAAATGGCTTATTGTTTGATTGTGGCAGAGAGCATTAATGTAAATACTGCACTGCCATACACAGTCAGACACAGTCAGACATTACAATGTAGAATTTAATCTTTCTCTTTCAATTACCTCGCATTCGAGCAAGCTAACCACTGTTTCACCTCCTCCCGGCCTCATGACACTCTCCGTTCAAAGAATTCCAGATGCAAAAATATCTGGAATTGTAGCATCAACTGCTGCCTAAAATATTTGTCGGCCAAAGCTAAAAAACAATAGTCTGTTCACTTGATTATTATTGGTGGTGCGTCTTTAGGGCGCCATTTCCTTTGAGGGGGCGCCATTTTCTTTGAGGGGGCGCCATTTCATTTGAAGGTTCTAGCAGCAGAGGCGCCAACAACAGGGGCGCCATCATCAAGACTACCTCCCTGACTACACTATTGTTAAAGTACAATAAATTAGCGTTACCCCACGCAGCTATACCACAAGATTAACTATATATCAATTTGTAGGCTGTTCAGTTGTACACAGATTTCACCCCAGATGCTGAGTGCAAGGACTCCTTGAATTACTGTGCAGTGTGGAAAGTTTCTGAAAATAGCTAAAACTATATTTATGAGCATATGGAAGCAGAGATTTTTGTTGACATTCTTCCAGTCTCTCTCTCTCTTTCTTTCCGTCTGTCGGAGCCTTCCATCTCATTCATTCTTTCTTGCCGCAGGTTAACATTCAGTTTTTTTGTCAATTTATATTTCTGTATAAGACAAAAATTCTTACTTTGGCATGCCAGTTCGTGCGGACAGCTGTGGGGTCCGCTGAAATTCAACGTATATAGTATATAAAATATTAGCTTCGAACCACAACGCCATAAGCAAACGCAAGCTGTGCATGGTGTGTTTTTGTTGAGCTTCTAGTATCGCCTCAGCCTAAGCAACAGCTACGAGTAGCTACCATTTTTAGATATGGAATTTCTCAACGTTTTTGCCGCCGTGGACACCGACCACGATCTGGTTATTCACGAGGCTGATTTGGATAATTACGCTGCCTCAATGAAATATGAGAAAGCGTTTACAAATGTGAGTTGAAAATATTGTATAAATGTATGCACCTATTTTCTGTTGTAGAGGTGATGTTTCTGGATTGTAGAGGTGATGTTTCAGGATTGTAGAGGTCATGTTTCTGGATTGTAGAGGTGATGTTTCAGGATTGTAGAGGTGGTGTTTCAGGATTGTAGAGGTGGTGTTTCTGGATTGTAGAGGTGATGTTTCAGGATTGTAGAGGTGGTGTTTCAGGATTGTAGAGGTGGTGTTTCAGGATTGTAGAGGTGGTGTTTCAGGATTGTAGAGGTGGTGTTTCAGGATTGTAGAGGTGGTGTTTCAGGATTGTAGAGGTGGTGTTTCAGGATTGTAGAGGTGGTGTTTCAGGATTGTAGAGGTGGTGTTTCAGGATTGTAGAGGTCATGTTTCTGGATTGTAGAGGTGATGTTTCTGGATTGTAGAGGTGATGTTTCAGGATTGTAGAGGTGGTGTTTCAGGATTGTAGAGGTGGTGTTTCAGGATTGTAGAGGTGATGTTTCAGGATTGTAGAGGTGATGTTTCAGGATTGTAGAGGTGGTGTTTCAGGATTGTAGAGGTGGTGTTTCAGGATTGTAGAGGTGGTGTTTCAGGATTGTAGAGGTGGTGTTTCAGGATTGTAGAGGTGGTGTTTCTGAATTGTAGAGGGGATGTTTCTGTTGTAGAAACCATGGATGTTACTTTCCAACTATGTTGTCAATAGTATATACCATAACTCCTCCGATCGGTCGAAAAAAGTTTCAAAACAACGTAACAGCCTAACAGAGGGTGTATTTTGAATTTTTCGACGTTGGCAAACTAATTGTTGCAACCTGATATTGCAGCGTCACTGTTCTTTTTGCAGAAATGGCTTCGATTGTTTGACTCGAATAAGGACGGCAAGTTCACGTTCTCCGAGTTTTGCGAGACTCTCGGGTTGGATGAAAAAATTTATGAAGACAAGCTGTAAGTAGACTGTTTGTCTGCCTGTCTGTCTGTCTGTCTGTCTGTCTGTCTGTCTGTCTGTCTGTCTGTCTGTCTGTGTGTCTGTCTGTCTGTCTGTCTGTCTGTCTGTCTGTCTGTCTGTCTGTCTGTCTGTCTGTCTGTCTGTCTGTCTGTCTGTCTGTCTGTCTGTCTGTCTGTCTGTCTGTCTGTCTGTCTGTCTGTCTGTCTGTCTGTCTGTCTGTCTGTCTGTCTGTCTGTCTGTCTGTCTGTCTGTCTGTCTGTCTGTCTGTCTGTCTGTCTGTCTGTCTGTCTGTCTGTCTGTCTGTCTGTCTGTCTGTCTGTCTGTCTGTCTTAGTGTCTGTCTGTCTGTCTGTCTGTCTTAGTGTCTGTCTGTCTGTCTGTCTGTCTGTGAGATGAGATGACTCATCCCTGTGTCAACACCATTCATTCCCTTTCCCCCCATCTCAACCTCCATTCTATTCGGAAGTCATTCCGCAGTTCTCCCAAGTCTTTTCGGTGTCGCGCACTAACCTCATGTAAATTGCCAATAACAGTATGGCTAGACAGGTGACGTCAATCGGTTGCTTGGCAACGCCGGTAAAAGGGCAGTTCAAGGTCGTGATCATCACGAGTCACGCGCATGGGACGTGTTTTTCGGCGCAACTTATGCAGCTCTCGTTTTCCATATATGAGTAGACGCCGCCTGTGGCTTCTCTTTGACTCATTCGGCCCTGCGCTTACCCACTTTTGGGTACTCACTTTGGACTTCCTTTGTGATCGATTTGAGATTTGAGATCGCCTTTAATCCTACCTTTGCTAATTTTCTAATATCCCATTCCCTTCGTGTCATGCCTTTCTTATGGCTCTATTAATAACCATAAAGCTTTTCGTTTAGAAAATTAGGATTCCCTCTTTTCGCGTTTTATAGTCGGGAGGCACGAAAAACGGTGGCCCAACGTCAACAACAGCAACAGCAAAAGCCTGCAGACTCCGACAGAGCTAACAGGTCAGTTACCCCGTCATCTTATAAAGTTATTTTTTTAAAGAAATAATCAAAATCTACCACTTACCTTTTAGACGCACGAGTCGACTTCCTCGAGCAACCCCTAGGTTTGAATCCAGAATGAAGGAATAAAGATTATTGTGATGTAGCAATTAAAACAAACAAACACTTTTTTGTTTTTGTTTTCAGCAAACCCGTTGAACAGGACGAGGTCAAGGAGAACATTGAGTAAGTCCTCATTTAGTTTATAATTTGATCAGGCCTAGACTAAGTTGAATTTATTTCCATATTTAGACCTCAACAGGCCAGGAAAGTGAGAACCGAGCCACCTAAACCGAAAGAAGAACCGCAAGAAGTAGAAGACGAAGTTATTCAGTAAGTGAAAACAGTTGCCGGTAATTACCTAGCTGAGTCTCAGAATATTATCGACTCTACGAACGTAATCTTAAAATCGATCAAAATTTCAGACCGCAAACTTCCGCAAAGGCTCGAGCAGGAGTGAAGTAAGGAATATTACTATATGCAGTCTGTTTTCAAGATGAATAATCTCACCTTGACAATTGATGTTTTATGATCCTTTTTTGTCGATTTTAGTTCGAAAGCTTCACCCGAAGAGGTCGCAATCGAATTAGGCGACGATGATCCTTCGTGAGTTTGAGCAGATAACTATCGAGAAAGCATCAGATTTTAAAAAAGAGTTTGAAAAAGTTTTCACTTCATGATTAGAGAGTCAGGACAGGCCGCTGTGCCTGCATACGTAGCGCCGCAGGCACTCATTTTGGCGCTGCAGGCACTCATTTTAGCGCCACTGGAACTCATTTTAGCGCCGCAGGAACTCATTTTAGCGCCGCAGGCACTCGTTTTAGCGCCGCATACACTCATTTTAGCGCCGCAGGCACTCATTTTGGCACTATAGGTGCTATATTTAAACAAAATTATTGATTTCCATAACGGATCACAAGATGAGATGGGTATAGGGGACAAAGCATTAGCATGTCCCAGCCCTGCCCCCCCCCCCCTGATGACTACGATACAGCGTATCCGTGTGAATGTTGTCAGAAGGATGTCTGCATTGTAGAAAAAAGTCGTTGAGCAGCTCAAAACAGATACTCCAATAAAGAAGCGCCACCCACTCCTGTCAGGTTGATCAGCGTAGAGTTCTCAGACATGGAGCCGAAGGATTTGGATGAAGTCAAGCGCCTGCTAGCTCAGGTTGGTTCCAAGTGGAGGCGCTCCGGCAACGACAAGAACGCTAGCGAGTTTGAGCGGCAGATGATGCACGAGCTGGATAGGAAGCTGGGCAAGAGCTGGCAGTGCCAGGCGAACCCGGAGCTGAGCTACAAGGATGTGAATTATCAGGAGGGCAGCATGGCTGTGCTAGTCACGCCGCAGCAGAACAAACGGGTGATGGTGTGGCGACCTCAGCCAACGGGAGGCATGTGCTGCTGCTGCTAAAAGAAGTTCATGCAGAAATCTCTCACTTAAAATTGATATTCCTGACCTACCGAAATGACATACAAAACTTTAATTTAGTCACACTTGACTTTATGAAACAGTAAACAATTCAAAGTATTTGTCAATTTAATTTGTGTCGAAATGTACACTTTAATTTAACAAAAGTTTTTTCCGCTTGTTAGTCACCTAAAATTCAAGTTCTTAAAACTTTAATTTGAACTTAAGGAGAAATTCTAACGCCAGGTGCTACTATTGCAGTTAGTCAATTTTGGCACGAATTTGAATTTTTCAATACTGTAAAATGCGCGCGGTTGCACAACTTACGGGATTATGAAACTTAAAAACTGTTATAAAAAATAAAAAGGTTAATAAAGTGCATTAATTTAACGCGCTACTAGACAATTAGATGTATTTGTTATGTATTTGTTGTTATTTAACTTGCAGTGCACTTACTAGTATTTTCGAATGTTAATTTTCACTATTTACATGTGTCACCCTTATTGTCATGCTAATCGTATTGTATTATCTAACACAAATTTACAGTCTGAGCTAACAAATTGATTTTTTTGTTTAAATAAACTTGCAAATTATACATCAAAAAATTTTTTCGGGACCAATTCGAAACTGAAACCCCTGACGTGCAAGAACTGTCAGGTAATCAGACACCAAGAGTAATAAAAATATTTTTGTGCACATCTGTTCTGTTATAAAGTGCTCCATGACCCGGTATCTCGACCCTGAACCCGAACTTCTACTCAGGAGGCTTCTGAATACCGGTTTAGTTATCGAAGTGATTTTTATCGGTATCTTAGGTGAGAATAAATTATACCTACCGATCACTTCGACTACAGTAACTCAATTTTACAGTATCCGTGTTGGAAATGGCTGCTACAATACTGTCTTTTTGGGAAAATCAGGGTGTACATTTAATGCTGGGTCCGCAAACTCCGGTCCGTTGGCAACCACATGCGGCACGCAACGCCTTTCTGTCCGCCCCTGATCTCACTGGTCCTTTGAAACTTCACAATAGCGATCCGGCCAGCTCAAGGTCTGTGTCTCTTCTTAGCTCTATTCTGAGCTCGATCCCGGCTGTCTGATCTCCTCTCTCTTCTCTTTTCTCTCCTCTCCTCTCCTCTCTCCCCTCCTCATGTCTCCTCTGCTCTCTACCTTCCCTCCATTCTCTCCTCTACTCTCTCCCCTCCTCTCTCTTCCTCCTCTCCTCTCCTCTCTCCCCTCCTCATATCTCCTCTGCTCTCTACCTTCCCTCCATTCTCTCCTCTACTCTCTCCCCTCCTCTCCTCTCCTCTCTCCCCTCCCGTCCTCTCCTCTCTCCCCTCCTCTCCTCTTCTCTCTCCCCTCCTCTCCTCTTCTCTCTCCCCACCTCTCCTCTTCTCTCTCCCCACCTCTCCTCTCCTCTCTCCCCTCCTCTCCTCTTCTCTCTCCCACCTCTCCTCTTCTCTCTCCCCTCCTCTCCTCTTCTCTCTCCCCCACCTCTCCTCTTCTTTCTCCCCACCTCTCCTCTCCTCTCTCCCCTCCTCTCCTCTTCTCTCTCCCCACCTCTCTTCTTCTCTCTTCCCTCCTCTCCTATTCACCTCCTCTCCTCCTTTCTTCTCTCTCCTATCCCCCTTCTCTCCCTCCCTCGTTTCTCTCTTCTCTCTCTTCTCCTCTCCTTTCTCTCCTCTTCTCTCTCTCTTTTCTTCTCTCTCCCCTGCTTCCTTCCTTTCTTTGCTCTCCTCTCCTCCTCCCTTCTCTCTTTTCGTCTCCCTTCCCTCCTCTCCTCTCTCCTCTTCTCTCCCCCTTCCTTTTCTCTTCTCATCTTCTCTCTCACCCTTCTCTGGCCCATGCACAGTCATGCGCTAGGTTGTCTCTCTGACCCTTTTGTAAAAA
This sequence comes from Macrostomum lignano, assembly GCA_002269645.1. Lineage (NCBI taxonomy): Eukaryota > Metazoa > Platyhelminthes > Macrostomidae > Macrostomum > Macrostomum lignano. The sequence goes on along the minus strand of NIVC01001879.1, from coordinate 73,977 downwards.
ATTGCTAACCCCTAACTTAACGTAAGCCTGTTAATTTATGTGCTAGTTGAAGTTAAATTTTTTTAAGTTAGAAGTTAAACTGAAATCTTAATCTAGTCAGATATCTGCTTGAAAACTTTGTTTATCACACAGGCATGACTTTAGTCTTTGAACCTCAAATTTTCCTTTTAGCTCGTACATGTCGTTTTTATTCGACGAACGTCCTTCTGGGTGTGATAAAAACTGTTTCTGTTTATCTGCAACTTTCGAACTTTCGAAGTATGTCATTTGCATAGATTTTTAAAGTATGTGAACTGCGATATACACTTCTACATGCACATGTATTGTCATATACCTCGGTGGACTTACAGGAGCGTACACTCGTAGTTGAATTCGCATAGATAACGCATCTGTATACACAGCCTGCTGAATTTCGATTCGTACATTAAAAGCACAAAAGCAACAGGTTTTAGATTTGAACGCAAACCGTTTATTTCGATATCATTTTCAGACTGCAACTTCCATGTATGCAGTTTATATAAGCAAAAACGGCTTAGTCAAACGAAAGATAAAGCTGAGAAGAAAGCGTTTCTGTTGCACCAACGGACAACCAAGTTATACGAACGTAAAACTGCAAACACGCAATGCAATCAACGTTGTCCTTTGTTCTTCTAGCAGCTCTGCTAATTGCTGGCTTCACCGAGTTCACAACTTCAGCGGTTGTTGAGCATGACAATCGTGGTGACCGATCGTTGAGGCTTCGCTGGCCGAAGCAAAGAAACACCGTCTGGCAGATGGACCAGCTGACTCATAAGCCGACTATCCAAGAGCCAACAAAGAGCCGCAACTACCCGCCATGGGTTACACCACCTCCAAACGGTCGGGACGCCCTTGTGAAAGCTAGCATCGTTTACAAGAACGGCAAGTTCAACATTATGCCAAACACTTGGGCGCCAAATTCTGTAGCCTACGGATCTTTGGCTAAGACGCTTAACAAAACGGGCTGGGACATTCTCGACGTCATTAGTGGAACTGACGCTGCTTTGAGGAATGACACGGCCTCGATGTATGCAGCAGGCCTGGTGGAGGGCTACCTCACTGCCGATCGCATCGCTCTCATGTACACTAACATGATGGCCAACTTTTTCGGCACTGAGCAAAGCAGGAAAGTGTTGCTACCCAAAGTTCGACAGTTTCTAACTCGACAATTTCAATGGGTACGGCAGTTTGCCGCGGCGAATCCGCAGTCGGCGGTGGCGAGGCACACCGGCTTTGTTCTGGCTCAGCTCCAAGGACTCATCGATGGCTACTTGGCTAGGAATGACACCGTGGTTCGGGATCCGTTTGTACTGCACCTGCTCAATGCAGTTGGAGACATGCTGGACCTGCAGACGGCGTTGAACAACACGAAGGAAGATCACTTTATGAGGATGTCGCAGTCAGAGTTCACGACTTTCTTCCAGAAAGCAGGGCACTGTTCCGCTTTGATTCGGGTGACTCCTGGCCTCGAAAAGATTTTTATGGGACACTCCAGTTGGTTTGTTTATGCTGCAGCGCTTCGAATTTTCAAGAATTACCTCCTCAAGTTGAACGACAAAGACTTGTCCAGCCCTTTGATTTCCTTCTCAAGCTATCCCGGTTTTCTAGAATCGCTGGACGACTTTTATATCCTCGACAGCGGAATGGTAGTGCTGCAGACTACGAACAGCGTGTTCAATGTGAGTCTGTACAAAACGGTGAAGCCTCAGAGCCTGTTGGCATGGCAACGGGTTCGAGTGGCCAATCAGATTGCGAGGAATGGAAGCCACTGGGCGTGGGTGATGACTCAGCAGAACTCCGGGACCTACAACAATCAGTACATGGTGATCGATCTACGCAAAATCCGACCAAACGCGTCCATCGATGACGGAGCGCTGACTGTCGTGGAGCAGATCCCGACTCTGGTGGTGTCTTCGGATCAGACGGGCCTGCTGCGCACCGGCTATTTCCCTTCCTATAACGTGCCGTTCCACGAGACGGTCTACAACCTGAGCGGCTACCCGGATGTGGTGAAGCAGCGCGGCCTGGACTTCTCCTACCAGATGGCGCCCGAGCGAAAATCTTCCGCCGGGAGGCACCTCGAGTCTTCGACGCAGCCGGCATGGCGGCCGTCCTTCGCTTCAACGAGTTCGCCGACGATCCGTACTCCGAGGGCGACGCGTGCAACAGCATCTGCTGTCGGGGCGACCTGAGGAAGGGCTCTGATGCCGGCGCCTTTGGTTGCTACGACACGAAGTTCACGGAGTTCCAGTTGGCCAAGCATCTGACAAGCTATGCCATCAGCGGGCCATCTCGAGGCAGCGCAGGCCACCCGCTGTCGCCGTTCGCGTGGAGTCAATTCCCAAACGTGAGCCACGCTGGACTCCCGTCGGTTTATGATTTCAACTGGGTCGCCATGAGCCCGCTTTTTAATTGATTAATCGTCAACGTCATTATTGAAACTGCATGCAAATTAACGCTATATCATTGACAAGAAAGATTCAGTATGCAAATTGAATTAAGGATGAATAACTTAATAACTTAACTTAAGGAGAGACAATTCGTTTTATTTCATTAAAAACAGACGATCTGCATGTAATAATGAAAAAAGTGAAGCAACTCGAACGATAAAATTAATTAAATGCACATAGTACATGTACATGATCAATATATTTCTATCATCTTAATCGAGATTCCAAATTGCATTGTTAGATGCACGTGTTTGCTTCAGCAAAGCTTTTTCCTTACATACATGATGCACAGACACTTGTAAACATTACTACGTACATGTACATGTATACGTACATATATGCATGCATTAATTAATATATTTAGGGTGATATTTTTTACACAATGTACGGCTCCCGATCAAGTTTATGACAGAGCAAGTCTATTAACCTTGATTTATGGCTGTTGACGTCAACGTTCCGCGACGTCGCCATAGCAATCCGCCGGTTTTTCAAACTTAATTGGACCAAATGTACATGTACATGTATATGAAGTCGTGCTCGTTCTTCCATGGCCAATACATTTAGGAACAATATTTATCAGTTTTTTTCTGAAATTGAGCCTTCAACCTTGAATTCAAAGTTGAACCTCCAAAATTACAGTCACGATGTATATGTAATTTTCTCCTTTGGTCGTACTTTCTTAGCATTTTACATGTTACATGTACTTAAATTAAATACGCAAACTTTGTAAGCAGTACAGTAGAACATTACATTACAGTAAATGTATTCCTTCGAGATTTACCATCTTTAAGTATACATGTAATTATTCCTTCGTGATATTGATCCCCTAAGTAACATGTCGCAGGCAAACCCTCATTACATATGCGCAGTTCTTTGTTTTTGTTATTGTTCAAACAGAATAGTTTATAACACGACGGGTTTATTAAATTATATTTTTTTTAAATTTAACACAATCTTGAAAGCGGTTTATTACATTAGTTATTTTAAAAAGTAAGCAAATATACCTTTTTACATTTGAAAGCTAAACGCATTTTTTAAATTTGTTATATCTTAAATGTTTTTAAACTGGTTTGACGCAATTATTTAGGTTCAAAGTTACTAATAATCATTTTCTGTTTTTTTTTCAGTAAACGTAGTTACCCCAAACGAGCTTGTAAATCCTGGTGTTGCGAAGTCTAGAAACGTAGAAAGTAAATAGCCTTTATGCTAGAAAATTTGGGTGCTAGTGATTTTATTAATTGGCCTTTTCTCAAATGGTTGACAAAGTCACTAATTGGTATAGATAGCAGGTAGGCCTAACCAGTGAAAGGCAGAATCTGCAATGGAATCGGAAAATAATAATAGCATAGTAACTAAGGAATCTGCAGCAAAAATAATAAATGGCAAAATGAGCTATCTATAAAGTTAGTTTTAAACTAGCGCATTAAGTCCCCAGGCCAGGGAGGGGAGCATTCAAATTAAAAATTCAAACATTGAAAGCATGAAAAAATAGTTTTTTTTCGAATATGTGACCTATGTCCACATTGATTTTATTGTTCAAAATTTTGTGTGAACTTCGCAACATTGAAAAGTTGCCACTCTATTTGCCAATGGACAATTTCTCTTTGAACTTTTTTAAAATAATAGATCCTATTTAAATTTTTTATCAAATGAGTTAGGCCTACACTTTGCCATTAGCCCCCAAAAATAGAGATTTTTTAAAGCTAATTTGAAAAAAAACTTAGCCAGATGGTTCTTGAAAAAAATTAACAATAGACAGACAGATAAAAAACACTAAATTAACAATTTAGTATATTTATATTATAATTAATTTGTTTTTTTGTATTGTAGGCCCTAATTCAATGTTCAACCTTGTATATAAAAGAATAAAATATAAAAATATTACAATAGAATAGATCTTCTTCACTTTTTAGCTTGTGTGTACTTAAACTAGAGGTTATACTATTGTACAATCTTTATTGTATACCTATGTGAAGTTTTGTAATACCATTTTTGTTAGATATAGGGGGCCTAAATAGGCCTATAATCTAAGTCTTATAAGTCTTTCTATTATTTGATTTCTCTTATTATTTTTAAGCTAAATACCCATAGTTCAAAAGGCAACACATGTATACCAAGATTTCCTAATGTATAACAAAGGTCTAAATATTTTAATGTATACTAGGATATATGGGCTTCTTGAAGTTTATGTTGATAAAATACTTCCAATTTTCCAATTTTTCTAAAACTTGCGGTAGACACTTTTGGGACACCGAAAATCTCAAAAATGCAAATAAAATAGCAGAAAGTTACCTGTACTCAATCACAATTTACTCAATTTCCTATTCATTTAATGAGGTTCAGTAAGCAAAAGTTTCTACAAATACATTTTTGAAAATGTATCCACTAGACTTTTAATATAGTAGCACATATGCTAGAACTTCATTAGGCCAATAAAAGATTAATATTAATAATAATATCTAAAAAGCTATTAGATATTAGATATTAGATATTAGATATTTGTGGCTTTAAGCAACATATAATTGGGTTAAAGCTACCGAAAAATGAAGCTCAAATTTAAAATCAGCACCATCAAAAACCTTTATAGAGACAGAATTATGATCCTATAAAAATTGCAACTATTTTATCAACATAAACTTCAAGAAACCTGGATATATCTTGACATAATAGTATAGTAGGCCTAAATAAATAGTCTAATAACAATTTTTTGTATTGATATACAAACTAGTCTGGATCATGCTAAATGTATACCATAGTCCGGAAGAAGGGTGGTATGCCGGATTTATCCAGCATACATTCACAACTTTTGGTGTACACTTGGCGTACAATTTTTTACTTTTTGAAATCTGGCGTACTATCTGGCATATAAAAATTCATATTCAAAAAGTAGCGTACATGTTCCTGCAGTTGTGGAATCAAATCAAATAGTCTAAGAAAATAGTGTGCATGCAGTTAATATAATCACACGGAAGAGTTCGTGAACAGTTATAAAATAAAAATAAAAAATAAAATAAAATTACAAGTTTATTTTTAAGCAGTTTTAAGTTTCTGGGTTTTTAAAGCTCGTAATAAAAAATTTAAACAAATCTTTGCATGTATTAGGTTTTCGCTATAAATAATATCAGCAAAAAAGCAAAAGTATTAACCAAATTATTAGCTAAAAATGTTATTTTACACAATTTAAAAACAAAATAATTCATTGTTGTAAAATTTGGCGTACACTAGCGTACCAAAAATATTGTGAGAGATTTTAGTCCGGCATATATTCAGGGTGTTCCGAACTATAGGATCTATACCCAAACAAAAATTAAATATGCTTAGTTATCAAATGTATGTTGAAAAAAGTGTTTACGACATGTCTATTTTCAAAAACTATATTAATTTTGCAATATTAAATGATCTTTTAAATTGCATAATAAACCCATTTTTTGCAAATAATTTGGTAGATTTTTTTGCTTTATTGGTAATAATATATAGAAAATCAATATTTGCAAAGATTTTTTTAATGGTTTATAAACTTACAAAACTTAGTAAGCCTAAAAAACAAACTTTTTTGCTTCAAAATAATTTTTCTCTGATTCTATAAAAAGCATACTAGGTATGTATATATATATACATTATTTTTTGAAATGATGCGTGCTAACTATGCACACTTACTTTTGCTATGCAAGGATAATGCATATTGAAATTTTTTGTATATATACTAAATGATCTAGAGTATAGTGTATAAACCTAGTATATAAACCCAGTGCTCGGTCTTACCCTTTTTTATGGCATTAAACCTAATATGTACTAATATAAAAAACTCACTGTCTAAAAACTAAAAAAAGCAGTTTTGTTTCTATTTATAACATATTTTTATTTGAAAAAAATAATAATAAACTTTATATTTTTAAAAGATATAGAAGTAGTATACCATTGTTTTTGTTTCATGCACTTCATTTTTTCTTTTAGTTTTTAAGAAGAAAACATACTAGTAGATAGGAAAAAATACTGTGTTATGCACAAGATAAGTATAGCCATGCAAATGTTCTTTTTTAATTTTAAGAATGTCAGTAAGTGGACAGGAGGCATTGGTAAATAGATAGGATTTGTCAGTGAGTGGACAAGAAGTGTCAATTAAAGGATAGAAAGTGCCAATCAGTGGACATATTTTGATATTTGATATTAATTATTGATATTTCTATAGACACACTGTAATTGACAATACTAAGAGTTAGATCTCTTAGAGTTGACAATACTTAAAGTTGATTTAGATGTGTAAAATTTTGTTTATGCATTAAAGAAAAAGCAAAATTGCATACTGAAAAGTGGAAAAACAAACCAATATTGTACAATCTAGTGTATTTTCAAAGTGTAAATTTTGTGTATCTACACAAAAGTAACAGGATAAAAATTTGTTGAAATAAAAGACTTCTTTTATTTCACTGGTGTTTATACAAAAATTTTGCCAATAAAGAAACAAAGAAATATGTTGCAAAAGGGCTTTAAAATATACAGTTTAGAGGGCACTATAAAATTCTTCAATGCACTCAAACTTGTCCTCCTCCAAATCATTGTGATATAGATTCTTGATGACCTTGGAACTATATTTGGTGGTGCTCTGCAAACTGCCAGAATAATTGAAGCTATGATCCATTGTAGTTCCTTTTTATTTTGCCAGGTAAACAAACCTGTTAAGACAGGCATTAAGCGAAATAACTTTTAGTATATTTTTTATAAAAAATTACCTTCTGGGCATTTTTAAATACAAATATAATAGTCTTTAGCATACTCATACCCAATAGTATTGACTTTTAATCATTACATTATGAGCAGCCATACATTTAACTGAAAATGATGCAAATGCTCTTGATATATTTCAAGCAAGAAGTCTAACCAATGGCTGACGACCAGAAAAAGAGCAGGACCTTCCGCAAGTACTATTACCGCGGAGTGGAGCTGGACCAGCTGCTGGACATGAGCATCGATCAGTTCTCCGAGTTGGCCACCTGCAGGATTCGCCGCCGCCTCAACCGAGGCCTGAAGCGCAAGCACCAGTCTCTGCTGAAGCGGCTGCGCAAGGCTAAGAAGGAATGCGTTGTTGGTGAGAAGCCCGCAACTGTCAAGACTCACCTGCGCAACATGCCTGTGCTGCCCGAGATGGTCGGCTCCATTGTTGGCGTGTACAACGGCAAGACTTTCAATGCTGTTGAAGTGAAACCGGACATGATTGGGCACTACCTGGGAGAGTTCTCGCTCACCTACAAGCCTGTGAAGCATGGCCGACCGGGTATTGGCGCTACTCACAGCTCTCGGTTCATTCCGCTGAAGTGAGCTTTGCTGCTAGCTGGAAAGAGACTGAAAACTGCGAGTGTGATTTTCTGTTAGTTAGAAGGCTTTGGCGGTGAATTCTTGGCCAAATAATAACGGTTTGTTGAGTTGGATCAGTGAATTGGAAAAAAATAATATATCGATCAGTTTGATCGACTAACAGTTTAATAGCTTGGAATATTTTTGTTTTGTCTTTGACTTTTTGCTTCGAGTTTTCTACCTTAAAAGTATTATTTGGTATATTAGATTGTTTATAAGGTTTACTCCTTACATATGATTACCTCTCTACCTTATCGATAACTTTCCTCCATCTTATCAATAAATACCCTCTCTATCTTATCGATAACTACCCTCTATCTTATCGATAACTAACCTCTCTATCTTATCGATTACTAACCTCTCTATCTTATCGATAACTACCCTCTATCTTATCGATTACTAACCTCTCTATCTTATCGATAACTACCCTCTATCTTATCGATAACTAACCTCTCTATCTTATCGATAACTAACCTCTCTATCTTATCGATAACTAACCTCTCTATCTTATCGATAACTAACCTCTCTATCTTATCGATAACTAACCTCTCTATCTTATCGATAACTAACCTCTATCTTATCGATAACTAACCTCTCTATCTTATCGATAACTAACTTCTCTATCTTATCGATTACTAACCTCTCTATCTTATCGATAACTACCCTCTATCTTATCGATAACTAACCTCTCTATCTTATCGATAACTAACCTCTCTATCTTATCGATAACTAACCTCTCTATCTTATCGATAACTACCCTCTATCTTATCGATAACTAACCTCTCTATCTTATCGATAACTACCCTCTATCTTATCGATAACTAACCTCTCTATCTTATCGATAACTAACCTCTCTATCTTATCGATAACTAACCTCTCTATCTTATCGATAACTAACCTCTCTATCTTATCGATAAGTAACCTCTCTATCTTATCGATAACTAACCTCTCTATCTTATCGATAACTACTCTCTATCTACCTCATCGATTATTGCCCTCTACACGTTAGGAATAAATTTCCCTCTTAATTTATGGATTATAATTACTCTACCCAATTAATAATTATTCGTCCACTTGAATGCATGTCGCCAAAATGAGCAAGAACCAGAAAGCAACATCTGTCAAGGCTGCCCAGCCTCCGGCAGTTGAACAACTTCAGCATTCGCTACCCTTGACGCAGGACGAACTTACTAAACGAGCTTCGAACGCTCTGCGCACAGTTCGACTAGCTTCCGTTGCTAACGGCGCTATTTGTTATAGAACTCCCAATAGTATTAAAAAGAGTCTTCAGTTGTTTGAACCGTCCGAGTTATTGCTCACTATTACCTTGTCATCAGAAGCGAAATCCATCAAATCCTCGGATGGTAACACGATAATCTTGACGCTGCCAAACTTGGTGCACTGTCCGGACACAGAATCCGGTTGTCTTATCACAAAAGATTTGCCAAGAGCTCCGGCAGATTATGATGCTACATCGGCGCATTACGCTGAACTGTTGAAATCTTGCGGCGTTAAAGCCAGTCTAACGGTGCTGCCTCTGCGCGAACTGACCGTGGCTTACATGCCTCACGAGGCTAAGCGTAGGCTCTGCTATGCCTACGATTACTTCTTAGCCGATCGGACCATTGTGCACCGATTAGGCAATAAGCTTGGCAAACAGTTTGGCGCTAAGAATAGGCGGAAATTGCCTATGCCTGTCGATTTGGAAGCAAAGAATTTGTCCGCTGAAATTGAACGCGCTCTGCGCTGCGTTAGAGTCTGTTTGAATGGTAGCACTTTGTCTTGCTTGGTTGGCCAGATGACTCCGCTATCGCGGGGTGGCAGTAGTAGTGACAAAGACCGATTGGATGAAGACCAGCGACTATTAGCTAACATTGTGTCAGCTTGTCAACAGTCAGCTCAGAGACTTGCTAGTCAATACGGCTTGTCAATTGCCGGTTTGTATCTGCGCTATCCGTCTTGCGGCAATGTGCCAATCTTTGTCGCCGATCCAGCCGCTACAAAGACTGCTAGCGGCGCCGATTTGGCGAAGACAACAAAGAAAAAGGAAGCCAGAGATTTGGATAAAGACCTGGCTGAGCTAAGCGCTAGTCTCTGGGACCAAGAGTTGCTGTCCAAAGCTGGTAAGAAGAAGAAGACCACCAAGGCCAAGACTGCTCAAGCTGAGAAGAAGTTAAAGCAGTCAAAGAACAAGAGAAAAGAGATAGGCAAAATTTCCAAGAGTGCTAGCACTGAGCAGAAGCAGAAGACTGCCGACAAGAAGAAAGTCGGTCGGCCGCAGAAGCAGAAAAAGAAAAGCAACAAACGTGTACCTGCTGACGCTTAAGACTAGCGATTTCTTGAACTGAAGCATTTTTCTGGCATTGACTAATAGTTATTTTGTGTCCGCGGCAAAATCTTGAGTTTAAAATCTGATTGAACAGTAATATTAATTGCAAAATTGGCGAAATCTTGTGTCCGCCAGTAGTGTCGCGTTGAAAAAAACTTGAATTAGTTAAATCAGTTTCGGAATTTTTTTTCGCATTTTGGCGAAACTTAAAATAAAACCAGCCTAATTTTGGTGTTGGCTTGAGTTTTTCCATTGTTGTATTTATTGATTTTCTGTTTCTTTTCCCAAGGTTTAAGGTTTAATATCATTATTACCGAAATAGGAACACTTCGAAATCCAAAGCAGTTGTTTTGTTGACTCTTTCTAAGGGGGTATTAAAATATTTTTAATTAGTTCACCCACAGCCAACGTAAAGTGCCCCCCCCCCCAAGCAGGCACCTCAGACTACTCGGGTAGTAGGACGAGAAGCCGCGATTCTTGGAAAACTTTGGGAGGCAGGCAAATACAGTACGGAAATAGGAAGTATTCATTTTTTCAGGAAAAATTTTTTTCTGAAAAAAAACTTCCTATCACCGTAGTGTATTTTTTCGTTTGGAGAAGCCGGCAGTTTCCCGTCTGTCCACTTTAGTAGTCCTTGGCAGGCACAAGCTCACGCGAGGTGTACACATTTCCACATTGATCCCATTCTCTTTCCAGTCTAACCAATGGCTGACGACCAGAAGAAGAGCAGGACCTTCCGCAAGTACTATTACCGCGGAGTGGAGCTGGACCAGCTGCTGGACATGAGCATCGATCAGTTCTCCGAGTTGGCCACCTGCAGGATTCGCCGCCGCCTCAACCGAGGCCTGAAGCGCAAGCACCAGTCTCTGCTGAAGCGGCTGCGCAAGGCTAAGAAGGAATGCGTTGTTGGTGAGAAGCCCGCAACTGTCAAGACTCACCTGCGCAACATGCCTGTGCTGCCTGAGATGGTCGGCTCCATTGTTGGCGTGTACAACGGCAAGACTTTCAATGCTGTTGAAGTGAAACCGGACATGATTGGGCACTACCTGGGAGAGTTCTCGCTCACCTACAAGCCTGTGAAGCATGGCCGACCGGGTATTGGCGCTACTCACAGCTCTCGGTTCATCCCGCTGAAGTAGGGATCTCATGAGCAATGTACTTTTAAAACTGTCGGAGATTCAAATTTCAAGTGTTTTTTTAATGCCGAAATAAACAGAGTTGAAAGGTATTCTTGGCTTGGAACAATGATTGTCTCTATCTTCATTTAGGTCCTTTATCCTTGCTATTGTAATGTGGTATTTAGCTTCTGTGTTCATCATATTGTGGGGTATTTAGCTTCTGTGTCCATCATATAGTGGGGTATTTAGCTTCTGTGTCCATCATATAGTGGGGTATTTAGCTTCTGTGTCCATCATATAGTGGGGTATTTAGCTTCTGTATCCATCATATAGTGGGGTATTTAGCTTCTGTATCCATCATATAGTGGGGTATTTAGCTTCTGTATCCATCATTTAGTGGGGTATTTAGCTCCTGTATCCATCATATAGTGGGGTATTTAGCTCCTGTATCCATCATATAGTGGGGTATTTAGCTTCTGTATCCATCATATAGTGGGGTATTTAGCTCCTGTATCCATCATATAGTGGGGCATTTAGCTCCTGTATCCATCATATAGTGGGGTATTTAGCTTCTGTATCCATCATATAGTGGGGTATTTAGCTTCTGTATCCATCATATAGTGGGGTATTTAGCTCCTGTATCCATCATATAGTGGGGCATTTAGCTTGTCTATAAATAAAAATTCATATTTTGATTAATATTTCTGTTGATACTTTTCAGCAAGCGCAGCCAACCTAACCTCTCATTCGAACAAAGACCGTCATACTAAATCAATCAATCAATCAACATGCCCGATAAAATCGCTCTTAGCTTAGATGACATCATCAAGATGACAAAGCCCGCGGGTCGTGGCCGCGGCCGCGGCGGAGCCCGTCGAGGTGCTGGGGGCGGTGGCGGCGCTGGCGGCGGCATCCGCGGAGGCGGCGGCGTACAAAAGCGCGAATGGCGTCGTCCAGCTTCCGCTAACAATGCTCCATCAAATCAGCCGATGCAATCTCAACAGCAGACTGGCAAATTGTTAATCTCTAATCTAGACTTTGGCGTCACGGATTCCGATTTGTTCGAACTGTTCTCCGAATTCGGTCGAGTTAAGAAAACTACAATTCATTACGATCGTTCGGGCAGATCGTTGGGCACAGCTGATGTGTACTTTGACCGGCAGCAAAGTGCCGCTAAGGCTTTCAATCAGTACAATGGCGTGCCGCTTGACGGCCGGCCGATGCGAATTGAACTTGTCGGAGGTGGCGGCGGCGGCGGAATGACTGGCGGGCGTCGGGTGCTTCAACAGCCTCAGCAGCAGCGGCGTGGTGGTGGCACCGGCGGTAGTGGCGGTTTCGCCAACCGCGGAGGTCGAGGCGGTGGTCGCGGCGCTGCTCGAGGAGGTCGCGGCGGTCGCGGCGGAGGTCGGGGCGGCGGCGGTGGCAGGCAGCCGGTGCCCAGCAAAGAAGATCTTGACGCGGAGCTGGACAAGTACACCGCCGCTGCTGCCGCTGCTGAGTGAAGGAAAACCTCTTTTTTTCTCTAAAAATAAAAGTACATCCAGCACCCGGTACCTGTAGTTAATAACTGACGGTTATCAAAACCTTGAATTGCTTTGCTGTTAGTTGCGTTTGTATCGAGCTGATAATACCAGTGTCGCTGTCTTTTATACAGTTTAAACAAATTAAATAATAATAGTAAATTCTTACTTGTCTGTTGTGTTTTAGCTATAATAATATGAATTATAATTAATTGCGTGTCACTTTTTCAAACAATTCAAAACTCAATGAAACTTGAGCAACTTGTCACCCCAGTCTCAAGGTTTAAGTCATCTTTTCAATGTGCCGGTTTTTTCTGTTTCGTTTCTTGTTCCAATCCAACAAAATCGTAATTTTTTATTGTAATCATTCTCGCACTAAATACTACTTACTTTGCTGCCTGTTATTAGTAGGCATATTTGTCTCTGTGTGTGTAATAATTTTGCTGGCGTTGAAAAACAAAACATTGTGAAATGAGAAACAAAGAAACGTAACAAAAACTCGACGACATAATAGTCTGGAAAAACTGTTCTCTCAATTGTTGTTTCATTTATTTGTACGGTTTTAGAAGACGAAAAACAGAAATAATGTTTAGCATTCTGCAAACACGATGCTACTAGCAAGTAGTGCGCGATATATTGCTCTGTATGTTAAAATTTCATGATGCAACCTGTTTACTAGCTAACAATAATTAATCTATAAAAATATTTAGCATTTTGTCTGCTTACCGGGCCAACACTACTTAAGTAGTGTCTCTCGAACATTTTTTTATCATTTGCGTTTTATTCAGCTTTTTTATTATCTAGGAATAATATCTCTTGATAAGGCATTTAAAACTAAAAATAATTTTCTTATAACCTTTTAGTTTCTATATGTTCTCCGTTTCTTAAAAATATGATTTTAAAATATTAGGTTTTTGTTATCCAATTCTCAACACAATAATTAATTAATTATTAATTACCTGTGCCAGTTTGTTTCATCGTTCTGTGCTACACAAAATCATGCCGGTTTTTTAAGCAAGTGAGTTTGTTTAAATCATTTAGATTCACGCTGTATGCGTATGGTTTTTCTTTCAGTTGCACTGTCTGGCAATATAATTTTGAATCATAGTAATAGTCCCTGAATCATTTCTTAGAATCGCCCTTGAAACTTTCTTAGAATCGCCCTTGAAACTTTCTTAGAATCGCCCTTGAAACTTTCTTAGAATCGCCCTTGAAACTTTCTTAGAATCGCCCTTGAAACTTTCTTAGAATCGCCCTTGAATCATTCTAAGAATAGTCCCTGAACATTTCTTAGAATCGCCCTTGAAACTTTCTTAGAATCGCCCTTGAAACTTTCTTAGAATCGCCCTTGAAACTTTTTTTTTAGAATCGCCCCTGAACATTTCTTAGAATCGCCCTTGAAACTTTCTTAGAATCGCCCTTGAATCATTCTTAGAATCGCTCTAATCATTCTTAGAACCGCCCTTGAATCATTCTTAGAACCGCCCTTGAATCATTCTTGGAACCGCCCTTGAATCATTCTTAGAATCGCCCTTGAATCATTCTTAGAACCGCCCTTGAATCATTCTTAGAACCGCCCTTGAATCATTCCTAGAACCGCCCTTGAATCATTCTCAGAACCGCCCTTGAATCATTCTCAGAACCGCCCTTGAATCATTCTTAGAACCGCCCTTGAATCATTCTTAGAACCGCCCTTGAATCATTCTTAGAACCGCCCTTGAATCATTCTTAGAACCGCCCTTGAATCATTCTTAGAATCGCCCTTAAATAATTCTTTGAATCGTCCTTAAATCATCCTTAATATCGCCTTTTTAACCATCCTTGAAATAATACTTTAATCGTCTTCAAATTTTTCTGACACATTCCTAGAATGGTCACTCAATCACGATTAAAATTGTTTAATAAAAAATAGCCTTTAATTTAAAGGTGATTTTTTTCTGATAGCTTTTACATAATATTCTATTCTCCTACCAACAGTAGTTTTCAGAATATTTTAGACAGTTTGCGTCTGAATTTTTGTTTTCTTAATTGCTACAAGTAGTCTATAGTGAAAATTTTCTTAATGTAAAATCTTAAACAAGCAATCTCTACAATCAATTTGTGAAATTTATATTATCCATCACTTTTTTATGATTGCAGTTTGTCCTAGCAAAGAAACTCAGTTTCTTTCAAACTATATCTAAACAGCTGATTAACCAAGCCTCTGGATTATCATTTTCGTCTGCTGGGAAATTGATTAATAGCAGCGTCAGTAAGTTTCCGGTTTGTTTTTGTTAACATAAGATCGCTACAGTATGATAAATAAATATGTAAGTACCGCTTTGGTTGCTTGTCTGCAGACATGTCAACTCGAGCTCAACCGCTGTGGCAGCCGCCTCAGCCAACGCCTGGCGTTGATAACCTGCCACCATTAAAGCTATTTAACAGTTTAACTAACCAGAAAGAACCGTTTGTGCCAGAGAAGGGGCGTCACGTTGAGTGGTACTCGTGCGGTCCGACTGTGTACGATATGTCGCATATGGGCCACGCCAGATCCTACATCAGCTTCGATATTATGCGCAGAATATTTGTGGATTATTTTAAATTTGATGTGCACTACGTTATGAATATTACGGATATTGATGATAAGGTAAATTGCGTGCGGGGCTTATTTGGTCTCAAATTGTTCAGTTATAGAGATCTCATAGAGGCAGGGGAAGTTAATAAGGAAACAGGTAAAATTACAAAGCGAGATCTCAAAAACAAGCGAGAGACCTGATAGAGATACAATAGAAAAATCTCATAGACCAAAACCAAGTGAGATCTCGTTGAGACGCAAGGAGAGAGATCATAATGGGCATCAGAAGGGATCTCATAGAGGGCATCAGGAGAGATCTCATAGAAGGAAGGCATCAGGAGAGATCTCATAGAAGGAAGGCATCAGGAGAGATCTCATAGAGGGCATCAGGAGAGATCTCATAGAGGGCATCAGGAGAGATCTCATAGAGGGCATCAGGAGAGATCTCATAGATGGCACCAGGAGAGAGACACCCAGGAAAGATCTGAGACACAAGGAGAGATCTGATAGAGACACCAGTAAAGATCTGATAGAGACACCAGTAGAGATCTGATAGAGACACCAGTAGAGATCTGATAGAGACACCAGTAGAGATCTGATAGAGACACCAGGAGAGATCTCATAGAGACACCAGGAGAGATCTCATAGAGACACCAGGAAAGATCTCATAGACACCCAGGAAAGATCTCATAGACACCAGGAAAGATCTCAGAGATAACAGGAGATATCTCATAGACACCAGGAGAGATCTCATGGAGACACCAGGAGAGATCTCATAGAGACACCAGGAAAGATCTCATAGACACCCAGGAAAGATCTCATAGACACCAGGAAAGATCTCAGAGATAACAGGAGATATCTCATAGACACCAGGAGAGATCTCATGGAGACACCAGGAGAGATCTCATAGAGACACCAGGAAAGATCTCATAGACACCCAGGAAAGATCTGAGACACCAGGAAAGATCTCAGAGATAACAGGAGATATCTCATAGACACCAGGAGAGATCTCATGGAGACACCAGGAGAGATCTCATAGAGACACTCAGGAAATATCTCATAGAGACACCTAGAAGAGATCTCAGACAAGCAAGCAGAGATCCTACTGAGACACAAGAAAATATCTCCTCTGCATGATATCTCCACCAGATCATCAAGCGAGCTCGCCAAGGCTACCTATTCGATCAATACTCGAGCCGAGCCAGCAGTCTCGATGAAGTTCGGGCCGATGTTCTCGAAGCTGTCAAACGTTTAGAATCCAAAGCTAGCAACGAGACGGACCCAGATAAACAAGCTATGCACAAGCGCGATCTGGACAAAGTACAAGCTGCACTTAATAGCGACAATTTAAAAGTGTTGCTAACGCAATCTCGGGACTGTCTTTGCGATTGGTTAGACAGCAAGCTGGGCAGCACCGTCACTGATAATGCCGTGTTTGAAGATCTGCCGAAACAATTCGAACGTGAATACTTTGTTGACATGCGAGCCTTGAATATTTTGGATCCTGATCGACTGGTGCGGGTTAGCGAAGTTGTACCCGAGATTATTGACTACTGCCAGGTAAATCTGTTTTACCTTCTCTGTAAAGACTGAGATTCTCATTTGAGATCTGTCTTGAGATTCTCACCTGAGATCTCTCTCTTTAGATTCCCACCTCAGATCTCTCTTGAGATTCATTCTCAAATGAGATCTCTCTCGAGATTATCACCTGTGATCTCTCTTGAGATTCTTACCTGGGATCTCTCTTGAGATTCTCACCTGAGATCTCTCTCTTTAGATTCCCACCTCAGATCTCTCTTGAGATTCATTCTCAAATGAGATCTCTCTCGAGATTATCACCTGTGATCTCTCTTGAGATTCTCACCTGAGATCTCTCTTGAGATTCTCACCTGAGATCTCTCTCTTTAGATTCCCACCTCAGATCTCTCTTGAGATTCATTCTCAAATGAGATCTCTCTCGAGATTATCACCTGTGATCTCTCTTGAGATTCTCACCTGAGATCTCTCTTGAGATTCTCACCTGAGATCTCTCTCTTTAGATTCCCACCTCAGATCTCTCTTGAGATTCATTCTCAAATGAGATCTCTCTCGAGATTATCACCTGTGATCTCTCTTGAGATTCTCACCTGAGATCTCTCTTGAGATTCTCACCTGAGATCTCTCTTGAGATTCTCACCTGAGATCACTCTCGAGATTCTCACCTGAGATCTCTCGAGATTTATTCTCACCTGAGATCTCTCTTGAGATTCTCACCTGAGATCTCTCTTGAGATTCTCACCCGGGACCTCTCTTGAGATTCTCACCTGGGATCTCTCTTGAGATTCATTCTCACCTGAGATCTCTCTTGAGATTTCCGCCTGAGATCTCTCTTGAGATTCTCACCCGGGATCTCTCTTGAGATTCTCACCTGGGATCTCTCTTGAGATTCATTCTCACCTGATATCTCTCTTGAGATTCATTCTCAAATGAGATCTCTCTTAAGATTCTCACCTGAGATCTCTCTTGAGATTCTCACCTGTGATCTCTCTTGAGATTCTCACCTGAGATCTCTCTTGATATTCTCACCTGGGATCTCTCTTGAGATTCATTCTCACCTGAGATCTCTCTTGAGATTCTCACCTGAGATCTCTCTTGAGATTCTCACCCGGGATCTCTCTTGAGATTCTCACCTGGGATCTCTCTTGAGATTCATTCTCAAATGAGATCTCTCTCGAGATTATCACCTGTGATTTTCACCTGAGAACCCTCTTAAGATTCTCAATCAAGGGAATTAACAGTGTAAATTCTCAGGAGACGTCAGAGTAAAAACGTTTATCTAATTAGATGACGAGGCACCCAAATTTTTACTCCGACTGTTTACCTTGAAAATAATTTTATCCCAGAAAATCATCGACCAAGGCTTCGCCTACGAGTCCAACGGTTCGGTTTACTTTGATACGCAAAAATTCTCCGAAGCGGATGGTCATTTCTACGCTAAGCTGGTCCCGGCCGCCTACGGCAATCAGAAACTGCTGCAGGAGGGCGAGGGCGACCTGTCAATCGGAGCCGATCGACTCAGAGAGAAACGGTCTCAAGCCGATTTCGCCCTGTGGAAGGCTAGCAAACCTGGCGAGCCGGCTTGGAAAAGTCCGTGGGGTTCCGGCCGACCGGGCTGGCATATTGAGTGCTCAGTGATGGCTAGTAAGGAGTGCGGTCCTGTGCTCGATATTCACACTGGCGGAGTGGATTTGAAATTCCCGCATCACGATAACGAGCTGGCCCAGGCTGAGGCTTATTTTGGTCATTCGCATTGGGTCCGGTGAGTGGGCGAGATCGTGCTTCTCTGGGGTATTTTCATTAGACTGGTGCGTTTTTCTTTTTGGGAATTAGGGGTATTTCGTTAGGGGAATTAGGGGTATTATGTGAGAGGAATAAGGGGTATTTTGTGAGAGGAATTAGGGGTATTCTGTGACAGGAATAAGGGTATTTTGTGAGAGGAATTAGGGGTATTTTGTGAGAGGAATTAGGGGTATTTTGTGAGAGGAATTAGGGGTTTTCTGTGAGAGGAAGTAGGGGTATTTTATGGGAGGTATTATGGGTATTTTTGAGAGGAATTAGTGAGTTTTTTTAGAGGAAATAGGGGTATTTAACCGTAATTTGTGAAAAGAGAATTAGGGCTGTTATGTGAGGAATTTATGGGAGGGTATTTTCGAGGATTTCTTGGGAGAGGGTATTTTTAAGAAATTAATTGAAGGGGGGCAAAAATAATTTGCAGTTATTGAAAAAATTCAGTTTCATACGGCGAGGTCGACTTTGAAAAATATTTTAGCTTGCATGAGAGTTACTTGAGTATATATTATCAATGTTTGGTAAGATTATTTCAAAGAAAAGCTTATCCTCAATGATAGCAAGTAATCGTACTAGATGTCTTTCATACTCCAGCTACTTTCTCCACTCCGGTCACCTGACCATCTCTGGCTGCAAGATGAGCAAAAGTCTCAAAAACTTCATCACTATTCGCGAGGCTCTGGCTCAGCACTCGCCGCGAAAACTCCGACTAGCCTTCCTATTGCACTCGTGGAAAGACACGCTGGACTACAGCGATGAGACCATGACTTTAGCGGCCAGCTATGAACGACAATTTGCCGACTTTTTCTACAATGTTGCTCGAGCAGTTGAAGAGCTTCAGCTGAGCAGCGAATCTGACAGTTCAGTGGCTGAAGATTTCGCTGGACAAGTCGCTTCGTTTGACGATAAAATACGCGAAGCTTTGTGCGATAATTTGGATACAAGACGGTCGTTAATTATTTGTCAGGAGGCAATATTTGCGGCTAATAATCTGTTGGCTTCTAGTAATGGACGAACTGGCGGTAATGTTCAACTGCTGCAGCGATTGGCTGTTGCCGTCACTCGATTGTTGGACGTGTACGGGACTGTTGATGTGGCTGGTACAGAACCCGGATTCAAGCATAAACCGCTGCCTGATGGCTTCTATGGTTTGGAATGGAGGCCTGCTACTAAAGAGTTGGTAATTTCATTTTATTTTATTCTTTGCGATTTATAAAGTATTCTGGCATTGTTCTGTGGTTATCGTTATCTAAAACCCTCTATAGGGTGCCATTATCATAGATCTAAGTGTGCTATTATCTGAGATCTAAGGCTGCCATTATCTGAGATCTAAGGCTGCCATTATCTGAGATCTAAGGATGCCAGTATCTGAGATCTAAGTGTGCCATTATCTGAGATCTAAGGCTGCCATTATCTGAGATCTAAGGCTGCCATTATCTGAGATCTAAGGCTGCCATTATCTGAGATCTAAGTGTGCTATTATCTGAGATCTAAGGCTGCCATTATCTGAGATCTAAGGGTGCCATTATCTGAGATCTAAGGGTGCCATTATCTGAGATCTAAGGGTTTCATCTAAGAGATATAAGGGTGCCATTATCTGAGATCTAAGGGTGCCATTATCTGAGATCTAAGGGTTTCATCTAAGAGATATAAGGATGCCATTATCTGAACTCTGTGTGCTTAATAAAATTAACTTAAATCGATCTATAACCTCAATCCACTCCCTCTGCTGTCCAACCTACACACCCAGATCCGTGACCTGCTCCAAGAGACCAAGCAGTTCTTCACCGACTGCAGCCCGGACCTGGCGCCGGAGCTGGCCTCTCTGCCCAATCAATTAATCGAAGCCCTACAAAAATCCGGCATCAAAGTCAAGTTCGGCGACGACAAGCCCGAAGTTGACGATCTGCCTATTGAAGTGGCTAGCATTGATCGGCAGGTAACTTTGGCGCCTCTGCTAAGAGCCATCGCCGATGCTCGAGCCAGCGTTCGACTTCAAGCCCGCGAACGCAAGCTCAAGGACGTCTTGGCCGCTTGCGATGTCATGCGGGACGATCGGTTGAGTCGGCTGGGGGTTCGGCTGCAGGATCGCGAGGGAAACTTGCCCGCTGCTGTGGGCTTCTATCCGGCTGATCTGCTGGCTGCCGAGCGGAGCGAGAGGGCCGAGGTGAGGCGGGTTAGACATTAGCGCCAAATCCTGGTATATGAGAGTAGACTTGGCGCCAAATCCTTAGCTATCAGTAGACTTGGCGCCAAATCATTAGCTCTCAGTAGACTTGGCGCCAAATCATTAGCTATCAGTAGACTTGGCGCCAAATCCTTGGGTATGAGAGTAGACTTGGCGCCGAATCCTTAGCTATCAGTAGACTTGGCGCCAAATCCTCAGCTATCAGTAGACTTGGCGCCAAATCCTCAGCTATCAGTAGACTTGGCGCCAAATCCTTGGGTATGAGAGTAGACTTGGCGCCAAATCCTTGGGTATGAGAGTAGACTTGGCGCCAAATCCTTGGGTATGAGAGTAGACTTGGCGCCAAATCATTAGCTATCAGTAGACTTGGCGCCAAATCCTTAGCTATCAGTAGACTTGGCGCCAAATCCTTAGCTATCAGTAGACTTGGCGCCAAATCCTTAGCTATCAGTAGACTTGGCGCCAAACCCTTAGCTATCAGTAGACTTGGCGCCAAACCCTTAGCTATCAGTAGACTTGGCGCCAAATTCTTAGCTATCAGTAGACTTGGCGCCAAAATCCTTAGCTATCAGTAGACTTGGCCCCAAATCCTTAGCTATCAGTAGACTTGGTGCCAAATCCTTGAGTATGAGAGTAGACTTGGCGCCAAATCCTTAGCTATCAGTAGACTTGGCGCCAAACTCTAAGCTTTCAATAGACTTGGCGCCAAATCATTAGCTATCGGTAGACTTGGCGCCAAATCCTAGGGTATGAGAGTAGACTTGGCGCCAAATCATTAGCTGTCAGTAGACTTGGCGCCAAATCCTTAGCTATCAGTAGACTTGGCGTTAAAATCCTTAGCTATCAGTAGACTTGGCGCCAAATCCTTAGCTATCAGTAGACTTGGCGCCAAAATTAAGGTTTAGCTTGTATCAGTAGCCATTTAGTTGTCTCATGTAGAACCAGCGCCAAACACCCCAAAAAATCATGCAGAGGGAGGCCAACAAAGCGGCTGAGAAGGCGGCAAAAGCGGCCGCCAAGGCTTCGCTGGAGGATCGTGGCAAACAGCCCGCTGAGCAGATGTTCCTCGGCGACACGGACAAATATTCAAAGTTCGACGAACGCGGCATGCCGACTCACGATGCCCAGGGCAAGGAGGTGTCCAAGTCGGCTTTAAAGAAGCTGCAGAAGCTCTGGGATGCCCAGGCTAAGCGGCATGCAGATTGGCTCAAGTCTAACAAATAACATTTTTGTCACTTACCGATTAATTCAGCATTGAGTTCGATATTTGGCATGACAATTAAATTATTTACAACTTGATATTATTATATTTAATTCATTATATTATTGCTATAGGCCATAAAACTTGTGCTACTACTAATAGTAGAGTATTAGAGCAATAGTAAGAATTATATAATTGGGTATTTTGGATTTTTTTTGTTTAGTTTCCTTAATTAATTAAAAATACGCTATCTTAACAGAAAATACCTGTAATTTATTACTTTTAAAGCAATGCAAGTTAGTAGTATAGTTGGGGGTCGACAAACTCCAATGTTTGCTAACCAAGTAAACTGAATTATTGAACAATATTTTTTGGTGCCAAACTGTTAATCTCTATTTTAGTTTATGTGTGCTTAGGCTATAAATGATACTACTATGGTAAGTAGACCGTAAGCGTCTGTTTTGTCTTTTTTGTTTTAATCCAGGCAAAATTGCTGTCTCTTAGACAATGATTAAAGTACACTTTTGGACCTTAGGCGTAATTATAGACCTACATTTTAATGTGATATATACAGCTGTTTAATCAGTTGTCCCTTTGTCTTCTGAGAAGAAAAATATAGGAAAAATTAAAGAATTTAATAGCTGTATTGTTTTGGTGGTCAGAATGAAACACACAAAAAACAGTAATTTTCTGCTTTTTTATTTTATTTATTTATTTACATTTTATGCTTTCATTACATTCGTAATTTTGAGCCAAAAATAATTGATTGACATTATAGCAGTTAAAATATATATTTATAACATATAGGGTTGCTATTGTAATTAAATATCGTTTCTTTACTAACAGATGCTGACAATATTACTCGCGAGTAGCAAGTAGTTCATTAGTAGTCTGTTTATTAGCAGACAGCTTGCTAAAATATAATAGGTAGCAGTTTTTGTCACTCTACTATGAGTAGCCGAATTGCACATATTCTCTCGACAGAAGCACATTGTGCCGCGGCCTGTACGGGACTCGGAGATGCATACCGGGGTGTTTTGGGAAAAGCGAATGTCCATGCTGGATGAGCATGTTCTCACTACATGGGTGTCGCCACCTGTGGGTTAGCATTTAATACATCAATTGTTGATAATACATCACCTGTTAGAGATCTAGCACATTAGTTTAGATTTAGATTTGATGAAATCTAGGTACTGTTAGACCTAGGACCTGTTAGATATGATGAGCTCAAGGATCTGTTAGATATGATGAGCTCAAGGATCTGTTAGATATGATGAGCTCAAGGATCTGTTAGATATGATGAGATCAAGGATCTGTTAGATATGATGAGCTCAAGGATCTGTTAGATATGATGAGCTCAAGGATCTGTTAGATATGATGAGATCAAGGATCTGTTAGATATGATTAGATCAAGGATCTGTTAGATATGATTAGATCTAGGACCTGTTAGATATGATTAGATCTAGGACCTGTTAGATATGATGAGATCAAGCATCTGTTAGATATGATTAGATCGAGGACCTGTTAGATATGATGAGATCAAGGATCTGTTAGATATGATGGGATCAAGGATCTGTTAGATATGATGAGCTCAAGGATCTGTTAGATATGATGAGATCAAGGATCTGTTAGATATGATTAGATCAAGGATCTGTTAGATATGATGAGATCAAGGATCTGTTAGATATGATGAGATCAAGGATCTGTTAGATATGATGAGCTCAAGGATCTGTTAGATATGATAAGCTCAAGGATCTGTTAGATATGATGAGCTCAAGGATCTGTTAGATATGATGAGCTCAAGGATCTGTTAGATATGATGAGATCTAGGATCTGTTAGATTTGATGAGCTCAAGGATCTGTTAGATGTGATAAGCTCAAGGATCTGTTAGATATGATGAGATCTAGGATCTGTTAGATATGATGAGCTCAAGGATCTGTTAGATATGATGAGCTCAAGGATCTGTTAGATATGATGAGCTCAAGGATCTGTTAGATATGATGAGATCAAGGATCTGTTAGATATGATGAGCTCAAGGATCTGTTAGATATGATGAGCTCAAGGATCTGTTAGATATGATGAGCTCAAGGATCTGTTAGATATGATTAGATCAAGGATCTGTTAGATATGATTAGATCTAGGACCTGTTAGATATGATGAGATCAAGGATCTGTTAGATATGATGAGATCAAGGATCTGTTAGATATGATGAGCTCAAGGATCTGTTAGATATGATGAGATCAAGGATCTGTTAGATATGATGAGATCAAGGATCTGTTAGATATGATGAGATTTAGGATCTGTTAGATATGATGAGATCAAGGATCTGTTAGATATGATGAGCTCAAGGATCTGTTAGATATGATAAGCTCAAGGATCTGTTAGATATGATGAGCTCAAGGATCTGTTAGATATGATGAGCTCAAGGATCTGTTAGATATGATGAGATCTAGGATCTGTTAGATATGATGAGCTCAAGGATCTGTTAGATTTGATGAGCTCAAGGATCTGTTAGATGTGATAAGCTCAAGGATCTGTTAGATATGATGAGATCTAGGATCTGTTAGATATGATGAGCTCAAGGATCTGTTAGATATGATGAGCTCAAGGATCTGTTAGATATGATGAGCTCAAGGATCTGTTAGATATGATGAGATCAAGGATCTGTTAGATATGATGAGCTCAAGGATCTGTTAGATATGATGAGCTCAAGGATCTGTTAGATATGATTAGATCTAGGACCTGTTAGATATGATTAGATCTAGGACCTGTTAGATATGATGAGATCAAGCATCTGTTAGATATGATTAGATCGAGGACCTGTTAGATATGATGAGATCAAGGATCTGTTAGATATGATGAGATCAAGGATCTGTTAGATATGATGAGCTCAAGGATCTGTTAGATATGATGAGATCAAGGATCTGTTAGATATGATGAGATCAAGGATCTGTTAGATATGATGAGATTTAGGATCTGTTAGATATGATGAGATCAAGGATCTGTTAGATATGATGAGCTCAAGGATCTGTTAGATATGATAAGCTCAAGGATCTGTTAGATATGATGAGCTCAAGGATCTGTTAGATATGATGAGATCTAGGATCTGTTAGATATGATGAGCTCAAGGATCTGTTAGATTTGATGAGCTCAAGGATCTGTTAGATGTGATAAGCTCAAGGATCTGTTAGATATGATGAGCTCAAGGATCTGTTAGATATGATGAGCTCAAGGATCTGTTAGATATGATGAGATCAAGGATCTGTTAGATATGATTAGATCAAGGATCTGTTAGATATGATTAGATCTAGGACCTGTTAGATATGATTAGATCTAGGACCTGTTAGATATGATGAGATCAAGCATCTGTTAGATATGATTAGATCGAGGACCTGTTAGATATGATGAGATCAAGGATCTATTAGATATGATGAGATCAAGGATCTGTTAGATATGATAAGCTCAAGGATCTGTTAGATATGATGAGATCAAGGATCTGTTAGATATGATGAGATCAAGGATCTGTTAGATATGATGAGATTTAGGATCTGTTAGATATGATGAGATCAAGGATCTGTTAGATATGATGAGCTCAAGGATCTGTTAGATATGATAAGCTCAAGGATCTGTTAGATATGATGAGCTCAAGGATCTGTTAGATATGATGAGCTCAAGGATCTGTTAGATATGATGAGATCTAGGATCTGTTAGATATGATGAGCTCAAGGATCTGTTAGATTTGATGAGCTCAAGGATCTGTTAGATGTGATAAGCTCAAGGATCTGTTAGATATGATGAGATCTAGGATCTGTTAGATATGATGAGCTCAAGGATCTGTTAGATTTGATGAGCTCAAGGATCTGTTAGATGTGATAAGATCAAGGAACTGTTAGATATGATTAGATCGAGGACCTGTTAGATATGATGAAATCTAGCACCTGTTTGATATGATGAGATCAAGCACCTGTTTGATATGATGAGATCTAGCTAGGAATTGTTAGATATGAGATTTAGGATTTAGGCACGATGAGATCCAGGAGCTGTTAGATACGATGAGATCTAGCACCTGATAGATATATGATCTAGGACCTGTTAGAGATGATGAGATCGATGACCTGTTAGATATGGTATCTAGTGTACAAAATCATCTTAGAAACTGTTAGACAAAATCCATCAGGCCTGTTAGATACGCTATCCCTTTTTGATCCGGTCAGACACAAGACAGGAACTGCAGCTAAGTTACAATTATCAAAAAACATCCAGTCTCCCTCTCATTCAGTCCGGACTCACCAAGCAGTGGCACTTTCACCCATTTGATGCAGTAGCCGTCGCACATCACGGTGCTGATATTGTATTTAACAATCGCTGCAATTGGACCACCAGCTGCCAAGGAACTCGCGCTCGACTTGTGCAGCTGTTTGAACTCGGTTTTTATTCGGGCATCGAAGGGATCCCGGCACAGCCTGGCACCTGTAGGCTCGTGGACCGACTCTGTTGAGCACTGGATGCAGCTCACCGCTCGTCCTTTTGGGAGTGGCAGTTTTTAGGGGAATTAAAGATTCTTAATTTTTGTGCTGTAGGAATATCGAGAATCTGGAGCTGCAGCTGCACTCACTGTAGCACTCTGAGTCCACATCTGACCCGGCTGATGCAACCAGATTGAGATGCCAGCAGTACAGTTGAGTGAGCACTACTGAAATTTGATTGCGATTACTGCCACGATACAGCTGATTGATAAGTTTAGTTTGGTTTAAATATATTTGATTGGTTGATTGATTGATTGATTGATTGATTGATTGATTGATTGATTGTTTGATTGATTGATTGACTGATTGATTGACTGATCGATTGACTGATTGATTGATTGATTGACTGATTGTTTGATTGATTGATTAATTGATTGCAGATTGATTGACTGATTGATTGATTGATTGATTGTTTGATTGATTGATTGATTGATTGCAGATTGATTGATTAATTTGCGGATTGGTTGAGGTTGACTGACTGTTGACTGATTGATTGATTGACTGATTGATTGATCGATTGATTGATTAATTAGTTACTAATTGATTGATTGATTGATTGATTAATTGATTGACTGATTGACTGATTGACTGATTGATTGATTGATTGATTGATTGATTAATTGGTTACTGATTGGTTGATTGATTGATTAATTGATTGACTGATTGACTGATTGACTGATTGATTGACTAATTGATTGACAGATTGATTGATTAGTTGATTGACTGATTGGTTGATTAATTTGCGGATTGGTTGACTGACTGTTGATTGATTGATTGATTGATTGATTGACTTATTGATTGGCTTATTTACTGATTAGTTTATTGAGGGATTGATTTGATTGGTTGATTGATTCACTAATTAGCGAATTACATTAGTTGATTGGTGGATCGATAGAAGTCAAATGATCAAAAATAGAAATACAAATCACACATGATAAGGTAAACCGTTTTGCGACCTATGTTAAATGAGGTAAGAGTACAATACAAATTTTAACACGTAATAATATAAAGCATTACACAGTAGATTGCAGCTACATACAGTTATTATATAGTGCACAGGCATTCCACTTCGCCCTTATGCTCAAGTTTCTCTTTGCCAGCAACACGGCGCTTGAGACGACAGAGCAGCCTCTGGGACCACTCAAAAGAACTCTGAAAGTTT
The DNA here is from genome assembly GCA_002269645.1 of Macrostomum lignano. Classification (NCBI taxonomy): domain Eukaryota; kingdom Metazoa; phylum Platyhelminthes; family Macrostomidae; genus Macrostomum; species Macrostomum lignano. The sequence goes on along the minus strand of NIVC01001879.1, from coordinate 46,228 downwards.
TACCAACTTCGTGCACGCTTGCTTGGTTGAAGAGAGAGAGAGAGAGAGAAATGTACTCATTTATGCAAAAAAAGTAATTTTTCTCCCAGGAGACTATGGGTTTCTAAGTGGTTACAAAGCTTGTGCCCAGCCTGAACCTGCAGATGCAGTTACTAATAAAAATAATTCTGCATCCGATTAAGTAAAGTGGGCACTTATATAAGCAGAATGAGCGTTGCATAGCCGAAGTTATGTTAGGAAATCCTAACTGCATAGTTTAACCATTGTACTTTGTTATATCACAGTCACAATTTACAAGTATATTAATAGTCTAATACCATAAACTGAGATTCAATGGCATCATAAACTGAGTTTCTGTGACATCATAAACTGAGATTCAATGGCATCATAAACTGAGATTCTGTGACATCATAAACTGAGATTCAATGGCATCATAAACTGAGATTCTGTGACATCATAAACTGAGATTCTGTGACATCATAAACTGAGATTCAATGACATCATAAACTGAGATTCTGTGACATCATAAACTGAGATTCTGTGACATCATAAACTGAGATTCAATGACATCATAAACTGAGATTCTGTGACATCATAAACTGAGATTCAATGGCATCATAAACTGAGATTCTGTGGCATCATAAACTGAGATTCAATGGCATCATAAACTGAGATTCTGTGACATCATAAACTGAGATTTTGTGACATCATAAACTGAGATTCTGTGACATCATAACTGAGATTCAATGACATCATAAACTGAGATTCAATGACATCATAAACTGAGATTCAATGAGATCATAAACTGAGATTCAATGAGATCATAAACTGAGATTCAATGAGATCATAAACTGAGATTCAATGACATCATAAACTGAGATTCAATGACATCATAAACTGAGATTCAATGACATCATAAATTGTGATTCAATGACATCATAAACTGAGATTCAATGACATCATAAACTGAGATTCAATGACATCATAAACTGAGATTCAATGACATCATAAACTGAGAGTCTGTGACACCATAAACTGAGAGTCTGTGACACCATAAACTGAGAGTCTGTGACACCATAAACTAAGAGTCTGTGACACAATAAACTGAGAGTCTGTGACACCATAAACTGAGAGTCTGTGACACCATAAACTAAGAGTCTGTGACACAATAAACTAAGAGTCTGTGACACCATAAACTGAGTTACTGTGACACCATAAACTGAGTTACTGTGACACCATAAACTGAGATTCTGTGACACCATAAACTGAGATTCTGTGACACCATAAACTGAGATTCTGTAACACCATAAACTGAGATTCTGTGACACCATAAACTGAGATTCTGTGACACCATAAACTGAGATTCTATGACACCATAAACTGAGATTCTGTGACAACATAAACTAAGATTCAAGATTCAATTTAACAATAAGGCAATCATCTCTCCTAAACCCTATTTTGACACAGATTAACTATCAATAATGTACTTTAAAATATCTACATATAAATTGTGGCTGCTTGGGTGAAACCGTATTAAGAAAAGCCTTATATTGCAGCATTTTACAGACTCTCAGAAAAAAGTTGATGGCGCTAGCTAGCAACAAAAAATTCAAGTACACTTGTTGATCACAGATGACAGACAGGCCAATTAGCTGGCAGAAAAATCCATTTCGATCCTAGCAACGTAGAGGATATCTACCAAGGCTGCTGAGAGCCCTATGCTTGTGAAATGTACTTTTAACGCTTGGCAGCGAGTGAAGGCTTCTTCTTAATTAGAATTATTCGGTGACCAAGCTGCAGTGCGGCAGAATTTCGTAGACTGCCTGGGGGTTTCTGTCGTCACTTCGGATCTGCGAATAGTTAATTAGTCTCGGCGAATTTTTACTGGAAAGTTCGAAGCACTCAGGCAAGGGCGAATCTTTCTCATGGCTAGTTAGAATCTCACTCTGCTTATGATAGGGTCTCTCACCTGGACTACTGACAGTCTCTCTCAATTATGAGCTCACCTGGAAAATCTTACTTCTATGTAGAAAAATCTTACCCTATATACAGGAATCTCTATCTACGAGAATCTCACCCTATCTACGAGAATCTCACCCTATCTACGAGAATCTCACCCTATCTACGAGAATCTCACCCTATCTACGAGAATCTCACCCTATCTACAGGAATCTCACCCTATCTACGAGAATCTCACCCTATCTACGAGAATCTCACCCTATCTACGAGAATCTCACCCTATCTACGAGAATCTCACCCTATCTACGAGAATCTCACCCTATCTACGAGAATCTCACCCTATCTACGAGAATCTCACCCTATCTACGAGAATCTCACCCTATCTACGAGAATCTCACCCTATCTACGGGAATCTTACCTTCGCTTATTTATGAAAATCTCATCCTATTTATGAGAATCTCACTGAATATCTCCTAATAATGAGAATCTCACCTTCGCGTATTTATGATAATCACACCCTATTTATGAGAATCTCACCCCATGCATATGAGAATCTCACCCCATGCATATGATAATCTCACCCCATGCATATGAGAATCTCACCCCATGCATATGAGAATCTTACCCCATGCATATGAGAATCTCCCCCATGCATATGAGAATCTCCCCCATGCATATGAGAATCTCCCCATGCATATGAGAATCTCCCCCATGCATATGAGAATCTCACCCCATGCATATGAGAATCTCACCCCATGCATATGAGAATCTCACCCCATGCATATGAGAATCTCACCCAATGCATATGAGAATCTCCCCTATGCATATGAGAATCTCACCTCCATGCATATGAGAACCTCACCCAATGCATATGAGAATCTCACCCAATGCATATGAGAATCCTGACTAAAATTCAAAACGGCATGAATTTCCTTTTTTTATTTTCAGCCCGCAAGACCGGCTTTCCACGAAATCGAAGCACAATTCGGAATTCGAAAAATCGCTACTGGCATACAGTCTGCCTCCCACCGCGACGCAGACCTGCAGATCTCCGGGAAAAAAAATTGCCACGGAATGGCCCCATATGGGCCATATTTGCGCCATTAAAACTGACCAATTCGAAAGCAAAGTTTAACCCCGAATGGTTCGGCCTGGTTGCTAGGCAGAATTCGTGCATATTCGTACCGCTCTTATCTTATCGCTTTTGCTGTCCCACGCCCACACACTTTCCCCGTCAGTGAGGCCGGGAAAGATTGGAACTTGACTGGCTGGCTTAACAGCAGATTCCCACAGCTTTTCCCCCTAGGATACGAGAATTCATTAGAATCCCATTCTAATCTATTAGAATCTCACCCTAATGTAGTATAATCTCACCCAATCTATTAGAATCTCACCCTAATCTATTAGACTCTCACCCTAATCTATTAGAATCTCACCCTAATCTATTAGAATCTCACCCTAATCTTTTAGAATCTCACCCTAATCTATTAGAATCTCACCCTAATCTATTAGAATCTCACCCTAATCTATTAGAATCTCACCCGATCTATTAGATTCTCACCCTAATCTATTAGAATCTCACCCGATCTATTAGAATCTCACCCTAATCTATTAGAATCTCACCCCGATCTATTAGAATCTCACCCTAATCTATTAGAATCTCACCCTAATCTATTAGAATCTCACCCCGATCTATTAGAATCTCACCCTAATCTATTAGAATCTCGTCCCAATCTATTAGAATCTTAGCTAATCTATTAGAATCTCACCCAAATCTGTAAGAATCTCACCCGAATCTATTAGAATCTCATTCAAATTTATTAGAATCTCACCCAAATCTATAAGAATCTCACCCGAATCTATTAGAATCTCATTCAAATTTATTAGAATCTCACCCAAATCTATAAGAATCTCACCCTAATCTATTAGAATCTCAGCCGATCTATTAGAAACTTACCCTAATATATGAGAATCTCATCCCAATCTATGATGATCTTACCCTATTCTCTGAGGATCTCACCCGATCTATCAGAGTCTCGCCTCAATTATATTAGAATTTTACCAAAATATATAAACATCTCACCCTAATCACTGAGAATCTCATCCAAGTTAAAAAATCAGTATGAGAAATAAATATTTAATTCGAAATTCCCGGGTTCACTATTAAGTTAGTGCTGTGAGTTAGGCTCAGCTGAGGGGAATTCGGTTCACCCCAAGGGGATATGTCATTCCGTATTACAGAAATACGCATGCACAGCTAGAGGTGCATTTGATTGACACGAACTCAAACAGAACCGACCCAGAAACTTCCGTATAATTATGACTTACTGCTTCGGGCAAGACTAAACTTACAGAAATGCCTTCACCTCTATATTTATATCTGGCTTACTCAGCTCAAACTTCTGCATGCTGCTCTAGCGCTTGAGTTCGTTTCATTCACTCCATCAGCCTTATTCCGACTGGTGTCTCTTTTCTGTCCCATCTGTCAGCAACCTCTCATCAAGTTGCTTTCCCTAGAATCTCTCTGAAGAATTTGGCATATTCTCCCCTCTCTCCCTCTCCCCTCTCTCCCTCTCCCCTCTCTCCCTCTCCCCTCTCTCCCTCTCCCCTCTCTCCCTCTCTCCTCTCTCCCTCTCCCGTCCCTCCCTCTCCCTCTCTACCCCTCTCTCCTCTCTCCATCTCCCCTCTCTCCCTCTCCCCTCTCTCCATCTCCCCTCTCTCCCTCTCCCGTCTCTCCCTCTCCCGTCTCTCCCTCTCCCCTCTCTCCCTCTCCCCTCTCTCCATCTCCCCTCTCTCCCTCTCCCGTCTCTCCCTCTCCCGTCTCTCCCTCTCCCGTCTCTCCCTCTCCCCTCTCTCCCTCTCCCCTCTCTCCATCTCCCCTCTCTCCCTCTCCCGTCTCTCCATCTCCCCTCTCTCCCTCTCCCCTCTCTCCATCTCCCCTCTCTCCCTCTCCCGTCTCTCCCTCTCCCGTCTCTCCCTCTCCCGTCTCTCCCTCTCCCCTCTCTCCCTCTCCCGTCTCTCCCTCTCCCGTCTCTCCCTCTCCCGTCTCTCCCTCTCCCGTCTCTCCCTCTCCCGTCTCTCCCTCTCCCCTCTCTCCCTCTCCCGTCTCTCCCTCTCCCGTCTCTCCCTCTCCCGTCTCTCCCTCTCCCCTCTCTCCCTCTCCCCTCTCTCCCTCTCCCGTCTCTCCCTCTCCCGTCTCTCCTCTCCCCTCTCTCCCTCTCCCGTCTCTCCCTCTCCCGTCTCTCCCTCTCCCCTCTCTCCCTCTCCCGTCTCTCCCTCTCCCTCTCTCCCTCTCCCCTCTCTCCCTCTCTCCCTCTCTCCCTCCCCTCTCTCCCTCTCTCCTCTCTCCCTCTCCCGTCCCTCCCTCTCCCTCTCTACCCCTCTCTCCCTCTCCCATCTCCCTCACCCATCTCCCTCTCTCTCTCCCCTCTCCCCTCTCCTTTTCCCTCTCTCCCCCTCTCTATATCTCTCCTGTTTTCCAATACTTAACAAATACTTCAGGTGTTTATAGTTTAATAGTTTTTCAAAATTCAACAAGTTTTGTGCCAGACAAAGCAATAGATTTCTCTTCTGCTTTAGCCTGAGTGCACAAGCAGAGGGATTGAATAATTTAACTTAGCCTGAATCCTGCATCTGCTATCTGCATCCATGCGGCACCCCTCTGACTCGATCCTAATACAGATTTCAATCTGCGCAAATGCCAGAAAAATCTTCGTCTAGAGGTGAGAGACAGAGGAAAGGAGGAGATGCAAACTCAGTTTATGATTTACAATCGTAATTATAGTTCAATAATAATAATTTTACCTGGGGGGTTTATGCGCGCCCCAGGTTGGCGACGAGGAAAGAACTTTACGACCTCTTGCAATCGAAAGCTCTATTCGAAATGTACTTTTAACTATTCGAAAGTGATTTTTTCTGAATTTCTCCTTTATTACCAGTCTTCAATTTTTTCACCCTTGTAGCTTCCGTCACTCACATGAATTCACACTTTCAACCAATGCATTCACACTTTAAACCATGCATTCACACTTTAAACCATGCATTCACACTTTAAACCATGCATTCACACTTTCAACCATGCATTCACACTTTCAATAATGCATTCAAACTTTAAACCATGCATTCACACTTTAAACCATGCATTCACACTTTAAACCATGCATTCACACTTTCAATAATGCATTCAAACTTTAAACCATGCATTCACACTTTAAACCATGCATTCACACTTTAAACCATGCATTCACACTTTAAACCATGCATTCACAC
>NIVC01001879.1:10000-32500 GCA_002269645.1 Macrostomum lignano | reverse complement strand
AGAGGCCGGGAGAGGGGAGAGAGGGAGAGTGGAGAGAGAGGGAGAGGGAGAGGGGAGAGAGAGGGAGAGTTGATAGAGGGAGAGGGGAGAGAGAGGGAGAGGGAGAGGAAGCAGAGAAGCTATTAGACGAATAATTTGCTGAAATTGTCTACATATATAGCTATTACTAATAAACGATATGTGAGCTACTTCAATGTAGAGTACCCGGGTAAACGGTGGAATAACTGCTGCGATTAGGGGGTTGCAGAGCTGGGTTAGGAATAAACAATAATTTTTCTGTCATGTACAGCAGCAGTTTGAGGAAGTCATAGGACATAGACAGGCAGGCAGGCAGTTAATGTACCGTATATGCCATTTAAAAATACACAGTCAGTCATATATGATGTGTAGGCTCATCATGATTTAGCTGAGTAGCCGCTAGTTTTTTAGAGTGGTAGTTAATACTCCCGCTGTGTTTTATAGCGACGATTGCATTAATTAAAATACTGCAGTAGCCATATCTAGAGAGCACATTTACAAATTAAACCCGGCTGACTGATGCAAGCATGAATTTTTTATCCGTAACGAGATAATTAACTTAGATCGACAGGTTTTGAATGTTTCAAAATTTGTTTCTCCAATTAGTTTCTGTCTGCATTTTTGTTTTAACATGTACTTTATTAATTGTTTACGGCGAGTCCAGTACAAGGAAGACAATTACCACGATTTAAAAAGTAGTTTCGTATTTCTGTAATAATATGGCAATATTTCTTATATTCAAAATAATAGGCGGTTTTATAAGCTACAGTGTTGCTTTGAAAAAATAGACAAAGTAGATGCAGAAAATATAACTGCATATAAATTGATATTTGATCCGATCCACGTGCAGTGGGACCGGCAGTTGATGTGACAGCTATAGTTATGTATTTATATATTCAATTTACATGTAGGCGTGTTAATATAAGCACACGAGGTGTTTATTACATTTTAATTTAACAAAGCCATTGAATCGAGGAAGAGAATCACCAAATAATTTGCTAAAGGCGCGAATCACCACAAACGCCGCCGAGAAAAGTAAAGTTTATAACAAAAATATTGTATTATCACATTTTGATTAGAAGAAATAAAATATAAGCATCGAATGACCGCGCTATGCTAATATTATCAAAATAAATTAAAATATCTATTAACAAGTTAGTGACAGCTAGATAAATTCTCTATGTGCAAACATAGAAGTTTACTATAATGTGCAAGTTAAAAATGAAATGATTCATGCAGTAACAAATTAATAACCTTTTTTACAATTGGTGATCATTATACATATCGCTTTTAAATATCTAATTTAAAAATAAAATATATGATATGCAATGCAAATCATTTTAACTTTCAAACATCAAGTGAAACTATAAATTAACGACAGCTATCCTTGAAACAATTGGGACAATAAAAAATATGGACCGGACCGCGATGGACGTACATTAGTTTCGTGTAATTTTTAGAACTTAAACAAAATATAATCTGTTTTGTGCAGTTTATAAGTTCTGAAACCTTTCATAAGTGGCATCAATGCATGAGTTTTTATGTTTTAAACTTAACAGGTGCTTGAATTAATATAAAAATATACAAATTAGGTATAGCGAACCTTCTGTCCTGTCTCCCTTCCATAGGCCCTTGAAACAGTGCTTTAAAATTGTTACTATCTATTATAACAAATAATTTACGATCGAAAGGCCTCAAGTACAAATTTTATATCAGATAGCTTTAAACATTCAGCCCCGTAATTGCATGTTACAAAATTTAGCTAGCGAAATGATAGCACTTACTGATATAAAATATACGTAAATATACGACTCGTATGTATATGCTTATACGTGTATTGAGCATCACAAATATAAAATTCAAAAGTGAAACTACTGCAATTGGAATCAGGGAATAAATAGTTTTGCATAAATATAAGCACTTATCCACCACCTACTAGTTACATATAGTATATTAATCAAGCGCACATCAACTACTTGAAGTAGCGTATTAATTATTTAAAATAAATTTCCTGAATTGACGCAATAGAGCTACAGGATAGAGACACGAGAGAAATGAAACACCGCAAGGCAGACACACGCAAGCTGAGCGCTACGAGTTAAAATTTGTGGTTAGATAGATTAAGTGTTTTAATACGCAAAAATAGCATATTTTCCAATTTTTTGAAGACTTAGAAACAAAATCCATTACAAGTGACGATAGTTAATAAATGCCATGCAGCAATGGTCAATGGGAGTAGATAAATTTATTGACTAGAAAATCCAATATTTGTTTATATCCGTTCGGAATTGGATTAACAGATTTCAATGTCTTTTTAGGACGTTGAAAGTCATGAAATTTTCTAGATTTCGTCCCACGCCATTTAAACAAAATATATTGTAGCTAGTTGATTTCAAATCATATTCTACGCAAAAAGTTACTTTCCACAGCATCCCTTCTTCTTTTCAATGTCGGCACTGATTCTGATAGCGTTCTTTAGCTCTCTGTCTTCCCGTTCGCGAAGAACGCTGAAATGTTGCGTTTATTGTCAGTTCGATCAGGTCATGCACTTTTATTTTGATAGCTGACATAGACGGGTACATGTACATCTCTAACCTGTGCGACATGTAGATCTTAACAGTTATTCCTTTAGATCTCAGCAATGCCCCTGAATCTCTCACATAGGCTCGTATGTTATGTATGTATCTGTCTAAATATCCCAATCGTGTCCTAAGATATCTTACCTAAGATCTCACAAATCCTTCTAGATCTCTTATCAACACTACAGATCTCTTATCAACCCCCCCTAGATCTCTTATCAACACTACAGATCTCTTATCAACCCCCCCCCCTAGATCTCTTATCAACACTACAGATCTCTTATCAACCCCCCCCCCTAGATCTCTTATCAACACTACAGATCTCTTATCAACCCCCCCCCTAGATCTCTTATCAATCCCCCCTAGATCTCTTATCAATCCCTCCTAGATCTCTTAATTATCACTCTAGATCTCTCATCAATCCCAACTAGATATCTTATAAATCCCAACTAGATCTCTTATCAATCTCAACTAGATCTCTTATCAATCCCAACTGAATCTCACTAACCCTCTAATTTCTCACTAATCTCTTTAGATGTCATTAATCCCTCTACACGTAAATCCCTCTAGTATAAGCACTAGGTAATTCTTACCAGGCAAGGGCGTGAAAAGCCTCATTGATGCTTGAGCCACTCTTAGCGCTAACTTCATAGAACAGAGCTTCGAACTCGTCAGCCAACTGGCTGCCACTCTTCTTGTCGACAACATTTTGCATTCCATCGGAACTCGCCTCACCGGCTAGATCTACCTTGTTGCCAAGGACCATCTTGACTGCGTTGTCTTCGGCGCCTTCAACCACGGATTCCATCCATTCGCGCAGGTGCAAATAGGTGACTGAGTTGGTCACGTCGTAAACAATCACTATGCCATCGGCTTTGCGGAAGTATTGCTTTGTTATACTGCGAAATCTGATTTGAAATGGAGATGAAAATAGAATTAAGTAGTGAGAGTTTGGCCCCATTAAACACCTGAGAGTTTGGCGCCACTAATTACCTGAGAGTTTGGCGCCACTGAACACCTGATTGTTTGGCGCCACAGACACGTTAGAGTTTGGGGCCACTCAGCACCTGGGAGTTGGGCGCTACTAAACACCTCAAAATTATGGTGCCACAGACACTTTAAAGTGTCTGTTTTTTAAAGTTTTTTTTACAGACATTTTAAAGTTTGGCGCCACAGACATTGAAGTTTGGCGCTCTTAAGACACCTAAAGCTACAGTTTAGCGCCATCAAGACACTTATAACTATAGTTTGGCGCCCTCAAGACACTTATAACTATAGTTTGGCGCCCTCAAGACACTAATAACTATAGTTTGGCGCCCTCAAGACACTAATAAGTATAGTTTGGCGCCCTCAAGACACTTATAAGCATTGATCGGCGCCCTCAAGACACTTATAAATATAGTTTGGCGCCCTCAAGACACTTATAACTATAGTTTGGCGCCCTCAAGACACTAATAAGTATAGTTTGGCGCCCTCAAGACACTTATAAGTATAGTTTGGCGCCCTCAAGACACTTATAAGTATAGTTTGGCGCCCTCAAGACACTTATAAGTATAGTTTGGCGCCCTCAAGACACTTATAAGTATAGTTTGGCGCCCTCAAGACACTTATAAGCATTGATCGGCGCCCTCAAGACACTTATAAGTATAGTTTGACGCCCTCAAGACACTTATAAGCATTGATCGGCGCCCCCAAGACACTTATAACTATAGTTTGGCGCCCTCAAGACACTTACATGTATAAGTATAGTTTGGCGCCCTCAAGACACTTATAAGCATTGATCGGCGCCCTCAAGACACTTATAACTATAGTTTGGCGCCCTCAAGACACTTATAAGTATAGTTTGGCGCCCTCAAGACACTTATAAGTACAGTTTGGCGCCCTCAAGACACTTATAACTATAGTTTGGCGCCCTCAAGACACTTATAAGTATAGTTTGGCGCCCTCAAGACACGTGTAAGTATTAGTCATAGCTCACCGCTCCTGCCCCGCCGTGTCCCAGAGTTGCAGCGCAATCACCTGCTCCTCAACGCACATTGTTTTAATTTGAAAATCGATGCCAATAGTGGCGGAAAACGTGGACTTGAACGAATTCTGACAGAACCGATGAATGATGGAGCTTTTGCCAACTCCGGAGTCGCCAACGAACACCACTTTGAAGATTCGTTCGGGCGATTTGCCAGCCTAAATATAATCGAATCGAGTGTCTATCAATGCTTCTAAATAATAGGAAACTTTATTTGCCTCATCTTACCAGCATGGCAGCCTCCGAGCTGTTTGCTCCAGTGGTGGCCACCGAGTGGGCATCTTCGTCGCCGGCCCCTTCGGGCGTCGGTCGGTCGACACCAGAGTCAGCGTTGGCTTCTGAGCTGCAGAGGGAGGAAAAGTGTATGGCGTACTTTAAAAATAGGTTTTCATTGAAAAATGGGAAAGCTTATAGGGAGGAGGGTTCTGTGGGGGGGGTTCTGTTGGGGGAGGGTTCTATGGGGGAGGGTTCTGTTGGGGGAGGGTTCTGTAGAGGGAGGGTTCTGTGGGGAGGGTTCTGTGGGGGAGGGTTCTGTTGGGGGAGGGTTCTGTGCGGGAGGGTTCTGTTTGGGGGAGGGTTCTGTTGGGGGAGGGTTCTGTTGGGGGAGGGTTCTGTGGGGGAGGGTTCTGTTGGGGGAGGGTTCTGTTGGGGAGGGTTCTGTTGGGGGAGGGTTCTGTGGGGGAGGGTTCTGTGGGGGAGGGTTCTGTGGGGGGAGGGTTCTGTGGGGGAGGGTTCTGTGGGGGAGGGTTCTGTGGGGCAGGGTTCTGTGGGGGAGGGTTCTGTGGGGGAGGGTTCTGTGGGGGGTTCTGTGGGGGAGGGTTCTGTGGGGGGTTCTGTTGGGGGAGGGTTCTGTTGGGGGAGGGTTTCTGTTGGGGGAGGGTTCTGTGGGGGAGGGTTCTGTGGGGAGGGTTCTGTGGGGAGAGGGTTCTGTTGGGGGAGGGTTCTGTGGGGGGAGGGTTCTGCTGGGGGAGGGTTCTGTGGGGGGAGGGTTCTGTGGGGGAGGGTTCTGTGGGGAGGGTTCTGTGGGGAGGGTTCTGTGGGGGAGGGTTCTGTGGGGGAGGGTTCTGTGGGGGAGGGTTCTGTGGGGAGGGTTCTGTGGGGAGGGTTCTGTGGGGGAGGGTTCTGTGGGGGGGTTCTGTGGGGGAGGGTTCTGTGGGGGAGGGTTCTGTGGGGAGGGTTCTGTGGGGGACGGTTCTGTTGGGGAGGGTTCTGTTGGGGGAGGGTTCTGTTGGGGGGAGGGTTTCTGTTGGGGAGGGTTCTGTGGGGGAGGGTTCTGTGGGGAGGGTTCTGTGGGGAGGGTTCTGTGGGGGAGGGTTCTGTGGGGGAGGGTTCTGTGGGGAGGGTTCTGTGGGGAGGGTTCTGTGGGGGGGGTTCTGTGGGGAGGGTTCTGTGGGGGAGGGTTCTGTTGGGGGAGGGTTCTGTTGGGGAGGGTTTCTGTTGGGGAGGGTTCTGTGGGGGAGGGTTCTGTGGGGAGAGGGTTCTGTTGGGGGAGGGTTCTGTGGGGGGAGGGTTCTGCTGGGGGAGGGTTCTGTGGGGGGAGGGTTCTGTGGGGGAGGGTTCTGTGGGGGAGGGTTCTGTGGGGGAGGGTTCTGTGGGGGAGGGTTCTGTGGGGGGAGGGTTCTGTTGGGGGAGGGTTCTGTTGGGGGAGGGGTTCTGTGGGGGAGGGTTCTGTGGGGCTGGGGTTCTGTGGGCCGGGGGAGGAATTTTGTGGGGGCTGGGGTTCTATGGGCCAGGGGGAGGGGTTCTGTGGGGGAGTTATGCGGCGGAGGTTCTGTGGGGGAAGGAGTTATGTGTATGGAGAGATTCTGTTGACAGGGGTATTCACTGAGGAGAAATGTTATTCATGGAAGGGGGGTTCCGTTGACACTCGAAGGGATAAGCTCCGCTAGACCACCATACTAAATTTCGCTCACTCTTTAACTACCACTGGCACCACAGGCGTCGGCAGTTCGATCTCTTCGGTTTGAATTTCCATCTCGCATTTTGAAACCGGCGGCGGAAGAGGTGGCGGCGTTGGCGGTGGCGTCGGTTGACGACTCGGACATGGAGTCATCATGGTGGCCGTCTCAGAAGTCTCCTTCGGAGGCGGCGGTGGCGGCACCGGCGGAACCAGATTGACAGGCTGGTAGGACTCGGACTCGATGGTCTCGTACACGATGGGGCTGCCGCGTCCAAAGCCGCCGCCAGCGCCACCGAATGCGCCAGCGTCGCCGTCGTAGTCATACTCGCAGTCGTCTTCGTCGCCGTCCATGATGTCAGCGAGGGTTTCGCCGCTGAAAGTGTCGAGGGCGAAAATCAGGGTTAAAACGCCAAATATAACTGAAGGGTGAAAAGAAGCGATGAGGATGAAGCTGGAGATGAGGATGAAGCTGGAGATGAGGATGAAGCTGGAGATAAGGATGAAGCTGGATGAGGATGAAGCTGGAGATGAGGATGAAGCTGGATATGAGGATGAAGCTGGTGAAAAGGATGAAGCTGTAGATGACGATGAAGCTGGAGATGAGGATGAAGCTGGAGATGAGGATGAAGCTGGAGATGAGGATGAAGCTGGAGATGAGGATGAAGCTGGAGATGACGATAAAGCTGATGAAAGGATGAAGCTGATGAAAAGGATGAAGCTGGAGATGACGATGAAGCTAGAGATGAGGATGAAGCTAGAGATGAGGATGAAGCTGATGATAAGGATGAAGCTGGACATGAGGATGAAACTGGAGACGAGGATGAAGCTGGAGATGAGGATGAAGCTGATGATGAGGATGAAGCTGGAGATGAGGATGAAGCTAAGGATGATGATGAAGCTGAGAATGAGGATGAAGCTGAGGAGGAGGATGAAGCTGGAGATGAGGATGAAGCTAAGGATGATGATGAAGCTGAGAATGAGGATGAAGCTGAGGAGGAGGATGAAGCTGGAGATGACGATGAACCAAAGGATGAAGCTTGAATGAGGATACAGCTGGAGAACAAATCTGTAGGATTATGGAAGTCATTCCTCACCCAACGATGACAGCAGAGGCGGCATTCAAGCCCTGCAGCGACTCCTGCCTGTTGAAGCTCTTTGCCGCGGCCCCTCCAGTCGGGCTGTCCTTCTGGCTGCCGCTTCCGCCGCCGCTGCTGCCCTCTTCGCCGCCTTCGCGGAAGTGCACAATTTCCCCGAAGCCCAGGCCTCTGTCGCCCGAGTCCAGGGTTCCTGACATGTCAGACTCGTCTTTCAGCTTCTTGTTCACGTCCCGGAGGGTGTCCAGCTGGCGCACCAGAGTCTCCCGCTCCAGCGCGATGCCTTCGCTCAAAGCAATCGCCGCCTGAGCCCGTTTCCTTCGGTCGTCTTTGAACTTCTTCTGCAACTCTTCAACGTAGGACTGCGACTCTTCCAGAGCCTCGCGAGATTCTGAGAGCTCCTCTTCCAGAGCGTCGCGCTCCTTGGCTAGTCTCTCGTTCTCCTGAGCAGTCTCAGCTTGCACCAGGTTGATTTCATCCAAGCGCTGCTGGAGCTGATATGTTTTGATGGCGGCAACAGGCGGAATTAGAGATTATTTATGACAACTGACCCCGCAGCATCGATCCAGTCTGTCCCACACCTGACCAGCTCCAATCTTCATTCTGTCCCACACCTGACCAGCTTCAATCTCCAGTCTGTCCCACACCTGACCAGCTTCAATCTCCAGTCTGTCCCACACCTGACCAGCTTCAATCTCCAGTCTGTCCCACACCTGACCAGCTTCAATCTCCAGTCTGTCCCACACCTGACAATTTTCAATCCTCGTTCTGTCCCACACCTGACCAGCTTCAATCTCCAGTCTGTCCCACACCTGACAATTTTCAATCCTCGTTCTGTCCCACATCTGACCAGCTTCAATCTCCAGTCTGTCCCACACCTGACCAGCTTCAATCTCCAGTCTGTCCCACACCTGACCAGCTTCAATCTCCAGTCTGTCCCACACCTGACAATTTTCAATCCTCGTTCTGTCCCACACCTGACCAGCTTCAATCTCCAGTCTGTCCCACACCTGACAATTTTCAATCCTCGTTCTGTCCCACATCTGACCAGCTTCAATCTCCAGTCTGTCCCACACCTGACCAGCTTCAATCTCCAGTCTGTCCCACACCTGACCAGCTTCAATCTGCAGTCTGTCCCACACCTGACCAGCTTCAATCTGCAGTCTGTCCCACACCTGACCAGCTTCAATCTGCAGTCTGTCCCACACCTTGACCAGCTTCAATCTGCAGTCTGTCCCACACCTTGACCAGCTTCAATCTGCAGTCTGTCCCACACCTTGACCAGCTTTAATCTGCAGTCTGTCCCACACCTTGACCAGCTTTAATCTGCAGTCCGTCCCACACCTTGACTAGCTTTAGTATCCAGTCTGTCACACACCTGACCAGCTTCAATCTGCAGTCGGTCCCACACCTTGACCAGCTTTAATCTGCAGTCTGTCCCACACCTGACCAGTTTCAAGCTGCAGTCGGTCCCACACCTGACCAGCTTTATTCTGCAGTCTGTCCCACACCTTGACCAGTTTCAATCTGCAGTCTGTCCCACACCTTGACCAGTTTCAATCTGCAGTCTGTCCCACACCTTGACCAGTTTCAATCTGCAGTCTGTCCCACACCTGACCAGCTTCAATCTGCAGTCTGTCCCACACCTGACCAGCTTCAATCTGCAGTCTGTCCCACACCTTGACCAGCTTCAATCTCAAGTCCCACACCTGACCAGCTTCAATCTCCAGTCTGTCCCACACCTGACCAGATTCAATTTCCAGTCTGTCCCACACCTGACCAGCTTCAATCTCCATTCTGTCCCACACCTGACCAGATTCAATTTCCAGTCTGTCCCACACCTGACCAGATTCAATCTCCAGTCTGTCCCACACCTGACCAGCTTCATTCTTCATTCTGTCCCACACCTGACCAGCTTCATTCTTCATTCTGTCCCACACCTGACAATTTTCAATCCTCGTTCTGTCCCACACCTGACCAGCTTCATTCTTCATTCTGTCCCACACCTGACCAGCTCCAATCTGCAGTCTGTCCCACACCTGACCAGCTCCAATCTTCATTCTGTCCCACACCTGACCAGCTTCAATCTCCAGTCTGTCCCACACCTGACCAGCTTCAATCTTCAGTCTGTCCCACACCTGACCAGCTTCAATCTCCAGTCTGTCTCACACCTGACCAGCTTCAATCTCCAGTCTGTCCCACACCTGACCAGCTTCAATCTCCAGTCTGTCCCACACCTGACCAGCTTCAATCTCCAGTCTGTCCCACACCCCAAATCGGCGCTAACAAACCTTCTCGTGGTTCTTCATCAGCTCCTGACACAGCTTCTCCTTCTCGCGAATCTCCCGCTCCATATCCTCGCGCAGCTGTTTCTCCTTAGCTCGCTCCTCGGCGAGTACTTTGTCTCGCTCAGCTCGAATCTGAGTCTCCATTTCTTCGTACAATTTTCGCACCTCGTCATCGTGAGCTGAGGATTTCCTGGAAAATTTCAATTTTAAAAAATATTTTTTGTTTTATTTTTACACTAAAAAATCATTATCAGTATAACAAAACGATTACTCACGTTCGTAGAACTTTCTCCAAACTTTTATAACTCTCTTGACTTTTCTGAATTTCTGTAGTCATTTTTGTGAGCAGAGACTCGAGCCCGGGGACCAACTCTGGGTAGTCTCTCTGCAGACGGCCCCACAGCTCCTTCACGCTGTCCTCTCTGGGCGAACGGGGAAAAGTAGAGATTTTTGAACAAGTTAAAAATTTACTCTTAAAATTTATGCGCTAACTACACTACTGAAATTAGGTTTGGTAGTAGCAATCGTAGAATATGTAATGTAAATTAATAAATTGATTATCATTAATGGATAAGAATCAATACAAAATTTTATCACCTTATTGAATAATTTGTTAAAATGAATACCCTGCCATCTTGCTTAATCATTTTTTTCGTAATAATTATTATTCAATATTTTTAACAAAAGTATCTTCCAATACACTTCAACTTAAAACCCAATCGTTTAAACAAAAAATACACGGACTTCAATTACCAAAAACGTAATAGTATTTGTAAAAAAATTTCGCATCTTTTTTCGCGGAAAAATGCGCGCAAAATTAGATAAACAAAATCAATTTTTACCCAAAAGTTCGAGTGTCATATTGATCCCTTTATTTGAATAAGGATTTCAAAAAATGAAGAAATTGAATAATTTATGATTGAAATACTCGCTTTTCTCGTGTATAACTCGTTTTTTAAAACATAGTGTGCAATGAGAAAGTTTCTAATCTGCGATTGTACAGGCTAAACAGAAAAGAAAAAGGGGAGTGGGAGAGGGAGAGTGGGAGAGGGAGAGTGGGAGAGAGAGAGTGGGAGAGAGAGAGTGGGAGAGAGAGAGTGGGAGAGGGAGAGTGGGAGAGATGGAGAGGGAGAGTGGAAGAAGGAGAGTGGAAGAGGGAGAGGGAGAGATGGAGAGGGAGAGTGGGAGAGGGAGAGGGAGAGATGGAGAGTGGAAGAAGGAGAGTGGAAGAAGAGTGGGAGAGGGAAAATGGGAGGAGAGTGGGAGAGGGAGAGGGAGAGATGGAGAGGGAGAGTGGAAGGAGAGTGGGAGAGAGAAAATGGGAGAGGGAGAGTGGGAGAGAGAGAGTGGGAGAGGGAGAGGGAGAGATGGAGAGGGAGAGAGAGAGTGGGAGAGGGAGAGTGGAAGGAGAGTGGGAGAGAGAAAATGGGAGAGGGAGAGTGGGAGAGGGAGAGGGAGAGAGAGAGTGGGAGAGGGAGAGTGGAAGAAGAGTGGGAGAGAGAAAATGGGAGAGGGAGGGTGGGAGAGGGAGAGATGGAGAGTGGAAGAAGGAGAGTGGAAGAAGAGTGGGAGAGGGAAAATGGGAGGGAGAGTGGGAGAGGGAGAGGGAGAGATGGAGAGGGAGAGTGGAAGGAGAGTGGGAGAGAGAAAATGGGAGAGGGAGAGTGGGAGAGAGAGAGTGGGAGAGGGAGAGGGAGAGAGGGAGAGGGAGAGAGAGAGTGGGAGAGGGAGTGTGGAAGAAGGAGAGTGGAAGAGTGGGAGAGAGAAAATGGGAGAGGGAGAGTGGGAGAGGGAGAGTGGGAGAGGAAGAGGGAGAGGGAGAGTGGGAGAGGGAGAGGGAGAGGGAGGGTGGGAGAGGGAGAGTGGGAGAGAGAGAGAGTGGGAGAGGGAGAGTGGGAGAGGGAGAGTCTGAGAGAGAGAGTGGGAGAGGGAGAGTGGGAGAGGAAGAGGGAGAGGGAGAGTGGGAGAGGGAGAGTGGGAGAGAGAGAGAGTGGGAGAGGGAGAGTGGGAGAGGAAGAGGGAGAGGGAGAGGGAGAGGGAGAGTGGGAGAGGGAGAGGGAGAGGGAGGGTGGGAGAGGGAGAGTGGGAGAGAGAGAGAGTGGGAGAGGGAGAGTGGGAGAGGGAGAGTGGGAGAGAGAGAGAGTGGGAGAGGGAGAGTGGGAGAGGGAGAGTGGGAGAGAGAGAGAGTGGGAGAGGGAGAGTGGGAGAGGAAGAGGGAGAGGAAGAGGGAGAGGGAGAGTGGGAGAGGGAGAGTGGAAGAAGGAGAGTGGGAGAGGGAGAGAGTGGGGAGCGGTGTAGGCACAGTGCAAAAGCGGGAAAAGAGCCGGCCAGTGCGGTAACCATGGTTACTGATTATTTAATAATCGACTTGAGCAGAATAAAACACAAAGCGCTAGCTAAGATGAAGCGCACTCATAGGCCTACTCAGAAAGCGATAATGGCTGTCTATTAGGCATAAGCTGAATATTCTAATTTTAAGCAGACATCTAAGAAACTGGAACAAAACAAACCCTACGTACTGTGCCACCAAATGCATTATGAGTGCACAATTATGTCAGGATATACAGATCGGATAAGCGATATAATTATCTACAATTAAATATTCGAGTTTTATTATAAAAACACATTTGAAGCACTGCAGAGCCCCACTAAAACCTTGAAGACTCACCTGATCAAATTCCTGTTGCAACAATTGTCAAGTGAGTGTTTTATAGTTTGGTTTAGAATTATTAATTGTTGGTTAGTAAGAGTGCAACTGATCTGATGTTAGTGTTAGTCTGAGTCTTGATACCTTGATACAGAGAGATCTCATCGCAGCATTTGTTATCTCTAGTAGGCAGAATCTAGTTTTAATTCTAGTCTCACCCGATTTCATCTAATCTTACCATAAGTTCATCCAATTTCACCTCCGTCTCAGTTTATTCTCAATCAGATCTCACCCAGTCTCATTTAGATCTCACTCCAGTCTCATTTAGATCTCACTCTAGTCTCATTTAGATCTCACTCTAGTCTCATTTAGATCTCACTCTAGTCTCATTTAGATCTCACTCTCTAGTCTCATTTAGATCTCACTCTCTAGTCTCATTTAGATCTCACTCTAGTCTCATTTAGATCTCACTCTAGTCTCATTTAGATCTCACTCTAGTCTCATTTAGATCTCACTCTAGTCTCATTTAGATCTCACTCTAGTCTCATTTAGATCTCACTCTAGTCTCATTTAGATCTCACTCTAGTCTCATTTAGATCTCACTCTATAGTCTCATTTAGATCTCACTCTAGTCTCATTTAGATCTCACTCTAGTCTCATTTAGATCTCACTCTAGTCTCATTTAGATCTCACTCTAGTCTCATTTAGATCTCACTCTAGTCTCATTTAGATCTCACTCTAGTCTCATTTAGATCTCACTCTATAGTCTCATTTAGATCTCACTCTAGTCTCATTTAGATCTCACTCTAGTCTCATTTAGATCTCACTCTAGTCTCATTTAGATCTCACTCTAGTCTCATTTAGATCTCACTCTAGTCTCATTTAGATCTCACTCTAGTCTCATTTAGATCTCACTCTAGTCTCATTTAGATCTCACTCTAGTCTCATTTAGATCTCACTCTAGTCTCATTTAGATCTCACTCTAGTCTCAGTTATTTTATAGATCCCAATCTAGTCTTTTTTAGCTCTCAATCTAGTCTAATTTAGGTCTCACTCTAGTCTCAACCTGATCTCACTCGAATCTCACCCGACCTATTTCGAGTCTCACCCTAATCTCACCCTGATATATAATACCATCGCGATCTTATTCTAGTGTAACTCAATCTACAGCCCTTAGTCTCACCCCAGCTCAGTCTCACCCCAGCTCAGTCTCACCCCAGCTCAGTCTTACCCGAGCTCAGTCTCATCCCCAGCTCAGTCTCACCCCAGCTCAGTCTCACCCCAGCTCAGTCTCACCCCAGCTCAGTCTCACCCCAGCTCAGTCTCACCCCAGCTCAGTCTCACCCCAGCTCAGTCTCACCCCAGCTCAGTCTCACCCCAGCTCAGTCTCACCCCAGCTCAGTCTCACCCCAGCTCAGTCTCACCCCAGCTCAGTCTCACCCCAGCCCGAACTCGCTCCTGAAACACGCCGGCAGCTCCCAGCTTCTCCATCGTCTGGTGGAAGTGCTCGTCCTCTTCAACGCTGTAGCCGTCGTCATCACCCATTTCGCCGAAGCCCCGCCTACCGCGGCGTCCCTCCTCGATGTACTCGCCATCCGCCTCGCCGCCGCCGCCTCCGCCTGTGGCGCCGTCGCCACTACCTGACGCTAGGCCCATAAATGATCCTGCGGGGTGATATGATTTGAGGAGTTCGTGAAATACTTTGATTGAGTAAATGAGTTTATGAGCAAGTTTATGAGCGAGTTTATGAGTGAGTTCATTAGTGAATTCATGAGTGAGTTCATTAGTGAGTTCATGGGTGAGTTCATGAGTGTGTTTATGAGCAATTTTATGAGCGAGTTTATGAGTGAGTTCATTAGTGAATTCATGAGTGAGTTCATTAGTGAGTTCATGGGTGAGTTCATGAGTGTGTTTACGAGCAATTTTATGAGCGAGTTTATGAGTGAGTTCATGAGTGAGTTCATGAGTGAGATTATGACTGAGTTCATGAGTGAGTTCATGAGTGAGTTCATTAGTGACTTCATGGGTGAGTTCATGAGTGAGTTCATGAGTGAGATTATGACTGAGTTCATGAGTGAGTTCCTAAGTGAGTTTATGAGTGAGTTTATGGGTGAGTTCATGAGTGAGTTCATGGGTGAGATTATGACTGAGTTCATCGGTGATTTCATTAGTGAGTTTATATGAAATCATGTATGAGTTAATGAGTTAGTTAATTAGTGAGGTCATAAGTGATTTATGCGTGAGTTCATGAGTGAGCTAATGAGTCTCAAGACTGCAGCCTCACCGAAGCCACCCGTGAACTCCTCCAGCGTCAAGTAGCCATTGCCATCGTCATCTAGCCTGTCGAACACGTCCTCAATCTGGTCGGGGTCCAGTGGCAGGACTCCGCTGAGTCGCTGCATGTCTCTCTTGGTGATGAAGCCCTTCTGCTCAATGTCGCACACGTCAAACAGCTCCTTGGCCTTCTCAGCCAGCATCGCTTGCAACTCGGCGTTTGACATCTTCAAAAGTCTTTTCGTAAAAAAATCTCTGAGAACCTACTGAGAATGGCAGGAAAAGTGTTCCCGAAGCTCTCACTCCGTGAATAAGCCTGATCGGATCACAGTAAGGCAGGGGAATCGATTATACAAATATAAGTTTGCAATGATTTCTAAGTTGGGAAACTTCTCTGTCTCTGGCTACTGATATACACAGGTTTGTGCATTTATAAGTCGGTATGGAACTCCCTGTCCCCCCTGGTAGCAGCCACCCCAGCGAGTGCAGCCATATGGAGAACTTGATGAAGTCAAATCTGGATTGTCCGATTTTCGAGAAAATGTCTATATTCTTATATGGCTAAGAGCTAAAAATGGTTTCAAAAAACTAAAATCAATAAATTTTACGTTACGTAAGTTTAAAAAAATATTCATCTCGGATAGCTGCACTTTTAAACCACCTTGAAGGAAGTTAATAATCTCATTCTTGATCTAAACCTAATCTCACTCGATCTCAATCTAATCTCACTGCAATCTCAACATCATATCACTTGATCTCAATCTAATCTCAGCCTAACCATAATCTAGTCGAACTACAATCTCAATATCATCTCACTCGATCTCAATCTAATCTCAGCCTAACCATAATCTAGTCGAACTACAATCTCAATATCATCTCACTCGATCTCAATCTAATCTCAGCCTAACCATAATCTAGTCGAACTACAATCTCAATATCATCTCACTCGATCTCAATCTAATCTCAGCCTAACCATAATCTAGTCGAACTACAATCTCAATATCATCTCACTCGATCTCAATCTAATCTCAGCCTAACCATAATCTAGTCGAACTACAATCTCAATATCTTCTCACTCGATCTCAATCTAATCTCAGCCTAACCATAATATAATCTCACTGCAATCTCAATATCATCTCACTGGATCTCAACCTAACCATATTCTAATCTCACTGCAATCTAAATATTATCTCACTCAATCTCAATCTAATCTCAGCCTAACCATAATCTAGTCTCACAGCAATCTCAATATCATCTCACTCAATCTCAATCTAATCTCAGTTTAACCATAATTTAGTCGAACTACAATCTCAATATTATCTCACTCGATCTCAATCTAATCTCAGCCTAACCATATTCTAATCTCACTGCAATCTCAACATCAACCTTGAATTTATGAAAGACTCCAGATATTCTCTTTAGCCTCCTTGGCCTGCCGCACTTAACAATTAGCATTTAGTCTGATTTTTCAGGTCTTCCCTATTCCGCCAGTTCCCCCACCCCCAGTCACCACACCCCGCGGAGAAAAAATCAATAACCTTTCAAATCGGGTTTTCGTGCAGTCAAAACACACACGCGGGACCGGAGCTGCTGCTGTATGAAGCAAAGCATTGTACACTTACTTGTACACCCCCCCGTGGATCCATTTGCCTCGAGACGGCTCTGACAGATTTTAATCAGGATCGATATGGCAGTCCCTGGCAACTAAAACTGCTGCCAGTTCCAACACGACACCCAGGTGATCCGAGAGCCGCTACAGCAAAGTACATAAGTGTGCTCAACCTTCGTGTAGCTGTATTGATTTTTGCTAACAGTTGTACAAAAGCAGTGAGGGTAGAGAGCTGTTGGCAACGCAAATTTGCTACCAAAAATGGACGAAAATAAGTTAGAGAAAGCAGAGAGGGAACTCAAAGAGCAGATTGGAATGTTAATCAGTTTGACTTTGTTCTGATGATTGTGCTGGACAACGTGAAGCTGAAAATTCGAATTTCTTACTTATAACACCTTTTTTGGCGCAGCAACTGAGGATCTGCGAACCTTGCCCAGCAACTGAGGATCTGGGAGGCTGGCCCAGCAACTGAGGATCTGGGAGGCTGGCCCAGCAACTGAGGATCTGGGAGGCTGGTGGCACAGCAACTGAGGATCTGGGAGGCTGGCCCAGCAACTGAGGATCTGGGAGGCTGGCCCAGCAACTGAGGATCTGGGAGGCTGGCCCAGCAACTGAGGATCTGGGAGGCTGGCCCAGCAACTGAGGATCTGGGAGGCTGGCCCAGCAACTGAGGATCTGGGAGGCTGGCCCAGCAACTGAGGATCTGGGAGGCTGGCCCAGCAACTGAGGATCTGGGAGGCTGGCCCAGCAACTGAGGATCTGGGAGGCTGGCCCAGCAACTGAGGATCTGGGAGGCTGGCCCAGCAACTAAGAATCTGGGAGGCTGGCATCCCAGTAACTAAGGATCTGGGAGGGTTTAACGTGAAGATAAGCTACCAGTGCAGCCAATGAAAGCAGCAATTCAAAAGTAACAAGAAAGGTGAAATTCAAGCAGTTTAACAATATTATATTATCAAACTGCATAATCGCTCTACTTTAATGAGCGCCAGAAATACAAATTATATATTTACGGTTATTTTAAAGGCAAATATTTAGTTCTGAATATATATATGTCCATACTATCAGTAGGCAGTTAAGCGCATCGGTAGAAATTGATTTGCAATATGTCAATCAAAAAGAACACCACAGTGCCCGTGTAATGGCAGTATTACAGCTAATGTTCCATAAGTACAACGCGAACTATATCATTATTTGATAGTATTAATCAGCAGTTACTTAAGCTAGTGATAACTAGAAAAAGGCTGTTAGGAATAACAGATTGACAAGATTAAAGACAAGCATTCCACTTTGATTAATTTTTTTCGTTTTAAGAAGTCAGAGAAAGAGAGAGAGAAAGAGAGAAAGAGGTTGACTAAAATGGAATGACTCAAATGAGGTGATTAGCAAATTCGCAAAAGTAGAATGAGAGGTAGAGTGAGAAGGAAAATGAGAAGTAGAGTGAGAAGTAGAGTGAGAAGTAGAGTGAGGAGTAGAATAAGAAGTAGAGTGACAAATAAAATGAGCAGTAGATTAGGAAGTGGATTGAACAGTAGAATGAGAAGTAGAGTAACACTTTAGAGTGAAACGGTGAAGAGCCATGGGCCCGATAAACCTTGAAGTGATTATTATGAATGGATAAAATCAGACTAGACAATCATATAATTAACTATTGTCGTCAGCAGGTAATTCGCTTATAATAACAAATAATCAAGGTGCACAAAAAGCACTATTGAAAGTAGAAATTACGCACGAGAAAGTTTATAGTGTTAAAGTAGACAAAAAACAGGCAAATTCCGAAATTAATACTACTCAACTTTCCTAATTAAAACAAACTAGACAACCAAAGCTTCAAGCCTATAACAATATTAGTTATAAAGAAGACAGTACCACACGCAGTAAGCAATTTGTAAGAAACAGAAATACAAGTACACAGAGGCATATTAAAGAAAAAATAAGTAAATATTGTTTTACTGCAATTTTCGAAAGCAGAGTTAGTGCAAGATTTTTGAAATTATTTTTAAGAATGAAGGAAAGGATTTTGAGGTAGGGAAAATATTTTAAAATTAAATGGTTTCTTTCAAGTAGCTTCATGAGTGTCAGCATGAAACTGTGTAGTGAGACTGCTCATGAGAAGTAGGGTGAGAGAATTAGGGTAAGATCTACTAGGAGAGAAGTAGGGTGAGACAATAAGAGAATCGGGGGTACGATCTACTGGGAGAGAAGTAAGGTGAGAGTGAGAGTGAGAGCCGGAGTGAGATCTACTAGGAGAGAAGTAGGGTGAGACAATGAGAGAATCGGGGTAAAATCTACTAGGAGAGAAGTAGGGTGAGACAATGAGAGAATCGGGGTAAAATCTACTAGGAGAGAAGTAGGGTGAGACAATGAGAGAATCTGGGTAAAATCTACTGGGAGAGAAGTAGGGTGAGACAATGAGAGAATCGGGGTAAAATCTACTAGGAGAGAAGTAGGGTGAGACAATGAGAGAATCGGGGTAAAATCTACTAGGAGAGAAGTAGGGTGAGACAATGAGAGAATCGGGGTAAAATCTACTAGGAGAGAAGTAGGGTGAGACAATGAGAGAATCGGGGTGAGATCTACTAGGAGAGTAGGGTGAGACAATGAGAGAATCGGGGTGAGATCTACTGGGAGAGAAGTAGGGTGAGACAATGAGAGAATCGGGGTAAAATCTACTAGGAGAGAAGTAGGGTGAGACAATGAGAGAATCGGGGTGAGATCTACTAGGAGAGTAGGGTGAGACAATGAGAGAATCGGGGTGAGATCTACTAGGAGAGAAGTAGGGTGAGACAATGAGAGAATCGGGGTGAGATTTACTTGGAGAGAAGTAGGGTGAGACAATGAGAAAATCGGGGTGAGATTTACTAGGAGAGAAGTAGGGTGAGACAATGAGAGAATCGGGGTGAGATTTACTGGGAGAGAAGTAGGGTGAGACAATGAGAGAATCGGGGTGAGATCTACTAGGAGAGAAGTAGGGTGAGACAATGAGAGAATCGGGGTGAGATCTACTGGGAGAGAAGTAGGGTGAGACAATGAGAAAATCAGGGTGAGATTTACTAGGAGAGAAGTAGGGTGAGACAATGAGAAAATCGGGGTGAGATTTACTAGGAGAGTAGGGTGAGACAATGAGAGAATCGGGGTGAGATTTACTAGGAGAGTAGGGTGAGACAATGAGAGATCGTGGTGAGATCTCATATGAGAAGTAGATCATAGCAAAACATCAAACCCACTCGCTTGAAGCAGTCAAGTGCAGCTGTCTTCAGAATTGGCCAACGGAGGCGGCAGCGAATCCAGGCTCTGAGCATTTTTAGCTTTCTGTTTCCAGTCGGCCTTGTTATCAGCCTCATTAACAAAATCCGCCTCTTCGTTGATGTCATCCGCAGCATCCTCATTTTCATCATCATCATCAGCTGCCGTGGTGACCGTAGCTGAAGTGGCCGCTGCATTGGCATTGAAATTTAAAAGCAGACTAGAAGAAGACGCGATAGACTGTTGCTGCTGCTGCTGAGGATGCTGGTGATTAATCGCAGGCTCTTCATCAATCTCAGGTAGATCGTCGCGTATAACAGAGAGGCTGGACAGGCCGAGAAGGCCTCCGCCTCCACCGCTACCACCGCCCATTGCCGCAGCAGACTCAGGCAGATGCAGCAACAGCAGCCGCACAAAAGCAGCCTCCTGCCTAGCATTGTCCATAGCGAAATCGCTGCAATTGGCACCGGAAACTGTTGAGCTCGACTCGGGACTCCTGAGCAGGCAGGGCGCCATGAGCAGCGCCAGACCGCCAGCGTCAATTCCAGTCACGCTCGCGACGTTTGGCTCGGCGAACAGGCGCAGAAATCTGATCACGTGACGCAGTACGCGCTGATTCAGCGGACTCAGCTGTCTAGCAACTAGAGCTAAGGCTTCATCAGGTCGATCGTGACAGTCCAGAGCTCGCTGGTAGAGTCTGGTTGGGATCAATGGTTCCGCCAATTCCCTGAGCCACGTGATCAGCAGGCTGGCAGTTACCCGAGGGTCGCTCAGTCTCCTGCAAGCTGTCAGATCCCACTGCTCCAGCTGAGTCCTGGCAACGTTTAACGCGTCAAAATCCCCGGGATTGCGAAATATCCCTTCGGTGAGTTGACCGCCCAGCCTGATGGTGTCCTCGGTGAGCACGGTCAGAATCCACGGCTGCTCAAGTTCGGGGAAGCCGCGCTGACGCTGCTGAAGCATCAGATCTTCCAGAGTGCAGCCGAACACGCCGGGAGTGACGACTGTCTTCTGCGAGTGCGCGGAATGGGGCGATTCTTATAGGGAATGAGGCGATTCTCATAGGTAATGGGGCGATTCTCATAGGGAATGAGGAGATTCTCATAGGGAATGGGGTGATTCTCATAGGGAATGGGGCGATTCTCATAGGTAATGGGGCGATTCTCATAGGGAATGGGGCGATTCTCACAGGGAATGGGGCGATTCTCATAGGGAATGGGGAGATTCTCATAGGGAATGGGGCGATTCTGAAAGGGAATGGGGCGATTCTGAAAGGGAATGGGGCGATTCTCATAGGGAATGGGGCGATTCTCATAGGGAATGGGGAGATTCTCATAGGGAATGGGGCGATTCTGAAAGGGAATGGGGCGATTCTCATAGGGAATGGGGCGATTCTCACAGGGAATAGAGCGATTCTCACGGGGAATGGGGCGATTCTCATAGGGAATGGGGCGATTCTCACAGGGAATAGAGCGATTCTCACGGGGAATGGGGCGATTCTCATAGGGAAAAGGGCGATTCTCAAACATGTCATGAGAGAATACGGGTATGAAATTATCAAAGATAAGATCAGATATCCCAAAAAAGCACAGAACCAAACCAACCTTAGCAATGGACACCTCATCCACACTCGGTGCCTGACTGCCTTTCCTCGCTCCCATTCTCAGGATCCGTCTGAGCCGTTGATAGCAGACCCCAGCATACTGCTGCTGGGCACGGAATGGACAAGTGGGCTCCAGTCGCTGACAATGTCGCAGCAGGAAGCCTTCAAGGTAGGGCGCGAAACCTCCGCTAGGGGGGAAGAACGCCAAACAGATGGCCAAGAGTTCCCAACCCAGCTGTAGGGACTCGCCATTAGGATTGTTGGTCAACTGCCGGCACAGCTGCATAAACTGTTCATCTCTCAGACCTGGCGATTGCAATCCCAGCTGGACCATCTGCCATGCCAGCACCGGTTGCGACAATTTCTTCATTCTCCTATCGCCCATGTATCTCTGAATGATTTTGAAATTATCGGAAGATTCTCTTTTCAAAGATTTCTCAGTAGCGGCTAGAAGAGGTCTGGACAGGTCTCGTCGAGTCCAGCACAGCAGCTTCGCCGGGTTGTGCTCCCGGCGGAACAGGGTCAGCGACCAACCAGGAGGCAGGGGGTAGGATGGCGCGAACTGGTGCGACCATGGAGACAGCGATGATCCCGACGGAAGCTGATAAGCTGATGAAGCGCCTTCTGAAGCTACGGAAGCGACGCTCAAAGATCTACTAGATGAGTCGAATAGGGAGGCTGAGGTTCGACCATAGACACCTGCGGAAGGATTCGTTCTGGGAACGGCCGCCGCCTGCTGCTGTTGTTGAAGACTCGAAAATCGACTCGATGTCGGTAAAAGTACACGACCAGACAGCGACGCTTCATCAGTAACGGCAGACCAGCCTCCGCTGGCTCCGTTAGCAGCAGCATCAAAGCCGCTATCTGTGCTGGTCTCAGATTGCTGTTGCTGGTGCTGCTGCTGCTGAGAGTGCGCTGGACTGCCTGCAGGGCCGCTGGGCCGGGGCAGAGTGCCGTGGCCTGAGGATGCCCAGGAGCCCTGGACTGACTGACGGGACGGATGGCGCTGTGGGATTGAGAGAGACAGACACACAGATCAGATAGATGGAGGCGCTATGCATTGTGAAGAAAGAAAATACTTAAATATGTGTTAGAAATTATCGCTAAAAGCTGTCAGCTAAAGTTGTTTGGTTTGGCAAAACTAAAAATGACATACAGGATGAAAAAACAATGTGCAAGCTGCAGGATCTGGGAGGCTGGCCCAGCAATTGAGGATCTC
>NIVC01001879.1:0-5000 GCA_002269645.1 Macrostomum lignano | reverse complement strand
TAGAGAGCGTACGGTATGTACACTTGGTGTGAGTCGATAAAACACTATTAGAGTTGAAAATGCAAAATAAAAAACAGTGCACAAATAAAGTGAACCGCACGTGGGCTGCAGCGATCCTACACACGAAATAAATAATGGAATAGTGCGACTGCACCGGTGTCTAAAAAGGGGAAAGAGTGACTCTAAGCACTTTACAAAATTGACCTCAATAAATAAATAAGCAGTAAATCAATAAATAAATAAATAAGGTGAAAGGCCCTCAAAAACTTAAAAAAGAGCAATTGTACGATAAGCAAAAGAGTAAAAGTAAAAAGTGTAATAAAAAGTACAGGGTGTCAAGAAACAATAGAAATGTTGATGCAGAATAAATGCTGAGAATATACAAAAGCTGTGCTTGGGCTAGCGATGAGAATAAAAAAATTTCTAAGAAAGGAGCAACAAAAGGCTTGGTAGGTACCGGCACGGTCTGACAAAGGTAAGTAGAAGGGAAAGTGAAGTAAAAAATCAAAAGGAAAAAATACAAAAATTCAATCAGTGGTGGACTCCAGTCGACTGGGACAGAGCAGCTGCCGGAGGTTCCGCCCTTTGGTGTAGGCGGGCAGCACCGGCGCCTCGCAGCACCGGGCCACGCGGTCCTTCACCGCGGCCACCAGGGCGTCCGACCTCGCACAATGGGGCAGGATCAGCGGGATGGCCGGGTTGTGCAGCGTGCCGGCAAGCTCGTTGACGCCGTGCGGGGTTTGAGTCTTTAACACCTCGATGAGCTTGGCCTCGTGGCGCTGCCGCCGCTCGTTCGCTCTGGGTCCCGTGCCGTCACGAGACCAGATGCCGGTGAAGGCGAAGTCCGCCAGACTGTGGCCATCACTGGTGAAATGGCGGGCCACCGGAGTGTCACGGGCGTGCCGGATGTCGCCGATGTGCGCCAGCATGCGGCCGCGGATGCTGTTGGCGGTCTCGCCTACGTAGATCGTGTGGTCGCACCGGCGGCAGAACACGGCATAGACGGCGTTGGTGGCGTTGCAGTCGATCCGCTGACTGATGATGAGCTGGACTGTCGTGGCTGCTGATCCGGGGCAGACGGAGGCGAACCTGGCGTGTGCCTGGCAGCACCTGCACAGCCGGGTCGGGTTGCACGGCAGAAAGCCGAATTCCCACCGTCTCGTCGGGTAGAAGCCCAGCTCCGTCAGCATCTCGTACTTGATCGTGCGCAGGAACCGCCGATTGTAGCCCTGGTGTTGCACCAGACTTGAAAACAGCCCGGTGCACGCTGCGTCGAAATCGGCCATCAGGGAACACCGCCGGGCGTATCTGAGGAGCTGGGACTTCACCACGCCCCGGAACGTCCGCTTCGGGTGGAAAGAGTCGCGGTGAATGAGCGTTCGGCTGTCGGTCGGCTTAAAATACACCTTAGTTGCCAGGCGCTTAACGTCACCCTCGCGGTCCCAGAAGACGGTGGTATCCAGGAAGTTGACCTCGGTGCTGCTGTAGCTCAGCTGCAACCTGATGTTCGGGTCGAGGCCATCCAGGAGCTCGTGGAAGCGGACCAGCTCGTCTCTCGTTCCGTGCCAGACGCCGAAGATGTCGTCGATGTAGCGCAGCCACAGGGCGGGCTTCTGCGGGCTGAGCTCCAGGCCCCGCTGCTCCCAGTAGCCCATGTAGATGTTACTGTAGCTGGGCGCAAACGATTTTCCCATGGCCGTGCCTTTCACTTGCATTGCAGAAAAATTTGCCATCGAACTCGAAGTCGTTGCGCTCCAGGTTCAGCTTGAGCAAACTGAGGAGGCTCGCGTCCGGGCGCCGGGCGTCCGGGTGCTCTCTGAAGGCCCTCTGTACGCACTCGAGTCCGGCCGCGGTCGGGATGTTAGTGTAAAGGCTGGCGACGTCCATGGTGAACAGAAAGGTCTCGCCCCGCGCCGGGCAGGTGATGTCTCTGATGGCCGCCTGGAAATGATCGGTATCCCTGATGAAGCTGGGCAGCTGGATGACGATCGGCTGCAGGAAGCTGTCGATGAAGCGGCCGCTGGCATATGATTCGCTGTCCACGTCAGACACGATGGGCCGGCCTGGCGGGATGTCGCCGAGCGGCCACGACTCGGCAGGCTTGTGAATCTTTGGCAGGATGTAAAAGCGTCGCGTCCGGAACTCCTCCTTCGGACAGAAGGCGGTGAACTGGCGTTTGTCGATAAGCCTGCGGTCCAGTAGCGACTGGAAGACGGCGCGGATTCTCTGGGCCGTGAAGCGGTTGATCGGCTCGTTCAGAGGCGGTAGAAGGCCGGGTCGTCCAGCTGACGCAGGCATTCACGGACATAGTCCTGCCGGTCCAGGATGACCAGCTGGCTGCCCTTGTCGGCCGGCTTGATGACGATGGACTTGTCTGCCCGTAGATCTCGCAGTGCCTTCGCCTCCGCCTGACTGATGTTAGGAGCGTTCCTGCAGTCCCGGATGTTCTCCCTGACGTCGTCCAGCTCCGCCAGAGCGGCTTGAATTTCGGGCCGGAGGCGGCTCGGATCGATGCTGGCCGTTGGGCGGCGGGGAAGCGGCGGACCGTCGTTCACCGTCAGTTCGCGCTTGAAGCCGCGAGCCGCCGACACGGCCAGACGCTCGCCAAAGTCGCGGACGCCGGACGCCAGTGACTCCGCCGAGGTGCACCGAGGAGCCACTACGAAGGACTGGCCGCGCTCCAGCAGTTGCAGTTCAGTCGGTGCGAGAGCGCGGCTGGAGAGGTTCGTCACCCTCAGTTGGGGGGCCCATGGCTCGCCCCCGGCCCGCTCAGTTTTTTGGAAGGTCGCCCACCGTCTCCAGGGTGACGGCGAACGCCCCATCAGCAGACTGTCGCTCCAGGCTGATCTGGTCCCGTCGGAATGTCAGGACCTTGGTGTCCAGCGAGATCAGGCTGACAGATCGGTAGCTGCTCAGGAGCTGGTTCGTCTTGCGACAGTTACTCTTCTGGAGCGCCGGCGCATCGGGGGGGCACACGGTCTGCACCACCCAGATTGACGCGCCGGGGAAAGCCTTCCTGATGTTGGTCAGGCTCATCTTCCAGAGCTTGGCGATGGAGAAGTCGAAGCTCTCACGGTGGAGGTCGTTGTTGCCGGCCCAGACGATGACGCGGCCCGTGTCGGGACTCGCATTCTCCACCTTGCTGATGTTCTTCAGGTAGTCCAGCGTGAGGCCCGGGAAGCAGTGCACCTCTAGGTCTGGCGAGGCCAGCTTCACGAATTCCACGTTCTGGTCAGCGATCACCAGAGTGGGCTTCTGCTTTGACCTCAGCTTCCAGTGCTTCTTGGCTCCGTGGTGGTAGATGACTTTGTTCTCCCGTAAGCTTCTGGCAGTCTTCGACGGTTGCATGAGGCTCCCGGAATCCGGAGAAGCAGATGGGGGCCTCTTCCTGGTGGCCGCCGGGGTTCCAGAGTCAGCGGCATCTTCGCTTGTCCGGGCGGTGACAGTCTCTGGGACACCAGTAGACGTAGTCATGGGAGGGATACCTCCCTGTTTGTCGGAGTCTCAATTGAGGCACAGTCCTGTGCGGATGGCGCCGTAGAGTTCTCTTCATAAGCCGTCGAAGCTGACGAGGCCGCCGATGAAGCCGCCGGTACAGTCGCCGCCGATGAAACCGCCGGCGCAGTCGCCGACGAGGCCGCCGACGAAGCCGCCGATGAAGCCGCCGGCGCGGTCGCCGACGAGGCCGCCGACGAAGCCGCCGATGAAGCCGCCGGCGCGGTCGCCGACGAGGCCGCCGACGAGGCCGCCGACGAAGCCGCCGATGAAGCCGCCGGCGCGGTCGCCGACGAGGCCGCCGACGAAGCCGCCGATGAAGCCGCCGGCGCGGTCGCCGACGAGGCCGCCGACGAAGCCGCCGATGAAGCCGCCGGCGTGGTCGCCGACGAGGCCGCCGACGAAGCCGCCGATGAAGCCGCCGGCGCGGTCGCCGACGAGGCCGCCAACGAAGCCGCCGATGAAGCCGCCGGCGCGGTCGCCGACGAGGCCGCCGGCGCAGTCGCCGACGAGGCCGCCGACGAAGCCACCGATGAAGCCGCCAGCGCGGTCGCCGACGAGGCCGCCGACGAAGCCACCGATGAAGCCGCCGGCGCGGTCGCCGACGAAGCCGCCGATGAAGCCGACGAGCCCGCCGACGAAGCCACCGATGAAGCCGCCGGCGCAGTCACCGCCGATGAAGCCGCCGGCGCGGTCGCCGACGAAGCCGCCGATGAAGCCGCCGGCGCGGTCGCCGTGGCCGGCCGTTGAGGCCGCTGGCGCGTTAGCTCCAGTCACGAAGGTGGACATGAGCTCCTCCGACGCCTCCTCGATGATGGAAGCCAATGAACTGGACGTAGGTGGGCAGCGGTCGAAGCTTGGGAATGCGTCGTGGCCTGGAGCTGCGTATCCGGTTCACTCAAACAGCCAGCCAGTGCCTTGAACCCATGGGTGTGCAGGCGCTCCATCACACCGTCAAGGATGCGGGGACTCCAGGCTCTGCCAATCTTGTTGGCGGCCCACCGGATGCGCCTATGAGCCAGCCGGTCTTGAATTCATCCACCGGGCCAGATAGTCGAAGCTGCTCCAACTTCTCGGCCACCGCTGCGAACTGCGTGCCGTAATGCGTCCTCATGTCCGCCGTTGTGTGCACCACCACTGTAGGGCGTGGATTCAAAGCGCTGGTGAGTCTCCTTGCTCTGGAACGCTGGACAGAGGAATAAGGTCAGGCTATCTGCCTTCCTTCGGACTGTCACTGGAGCTGCCGGGCGAGACCAGTTCTGCAGATGGTGGTGGATCCTGCACAGTCCCTTGCACGCTGCCGCGACTTGGTTGCTAAAGGGCTGTTGCTGTGGTCTTGGCGGGGCAGAGTGCAGGCTGTCTGGGCCTTTCAGGTCGTTCACTGTTTCTCTGAGGTTCAGCTTGACGTCCAATGCGTCTCCGACTGTTGAACCACTGACGTTGCTGACGGAAGTTAGTTGCTGAGCTCATGTCGTCCAAATGAATTACCGGTGCTGGCCAAGAGA